>CM052710.1:1542597-1564321 GCA_028551405.1 Uromys caudimaculatus | reverse complement strand
AGGAACATATGCACATACAGGCACATGCGTGTGCACATAAACAGAGGGACATGTGCACATACAGGCACATGCGTGTGCACATACACACAGGAACATATGCACATACAGGCACATGCGTGTGCACATACACACAGGAACATATGCACATACAGGCACATGCGTGTGCACACACACAGAGGGACATGTGTACATACAGGCACATGTGTGTGCACACAGAGGACATGTGCACATACAGGCACATGCATGTGCACATACACAGAGGGACATGTGCACATATAGGCACATGCGTGTGCACACACACAGAGGACATATGTGCATACAGGCACATACATGTGCACATACACAGAGGGACATGTGCACATACAGGCACATGCGTGTGCACACACCCTGCAGATGCTGTGAAGGGGAGACAGAGTGTGCCTGGACACAGTGGGAAGGCTGATCCATAGGCTTCCATCCAACCCCAAATGTCCGGCCCTTCAGAGAGCAGCCTCTGCGGCATCAAACAACTCCTGAGGTGCCCTCACTACCCCTAGGCTGAGAGTGAGGTCTACATGCGCTCTGTCCCACCAAAGCTTCTATATTCAATGTGGCCATTCTCTGGACCCATGATGACAGTCCTGCATAACACAAGATTCATTCACCAGGAAATAAGATCAAAAGGGCCAGGTGATGACAGCAAGAACCATCCAGGCACAAGGTTAGGAACTGGTTGCCATCCCAGCAGACAGGCACTCTGGTACAGCCACCAAGGAAAGAACTCTGTCACCTCACCTAGCAAACATTCCAGTGCTTGTAGCCTGGGGTTGGTATGTGACCAACACAGAGGAAGAGGGCAAATTTAAGGCCCCTAGGTCTTTCTGGAAGGGAGATGAATCCTGTACTTAAGACAATGGCTTCCACCCTCCTGGAAGCAGTAACTCGCACTAAGAACCAACCCACAGATGTGCACTGCCTGCTAGGTGGCCACCATCGAGGAAGCCCAACTGCCAGCTTATTTTTTAAAAAGCAAACACATTGCCAGGCAGTGGTGGCGCACGCCTTTAATCTCAGCACTTGGGAGGCAGAGGCAGGGGGATTTCTGAATCCGAGGCCAGCCTGGTCTACAGAATGAGTTCCAGGACAGCCAGGGCTACATAGAGAAATCCTGTCTCCAAAAACCAAAAATTAAAAAAAGCAAACACGCAGACAGAAAGGACAAGTGCTAACTAGGTATACTGCACAAGAATGTAACTTCTGTCACCAGTGATAATGGGGACATTAAACAGTGAGGCTGGAGCACATTCTGGTGGAGACAGAGCTGCCAAGAGGGAGCCGGTGAGTGGGAAATGACGATCTGGATCTTGCATGTGGGTGTAAACACAGCAGTGTGAGCAAATTTTCTCTGTCACACTAGTTTACGATTGGCACAATACATGCCCACTGACACCACAGGAGGGGGGCTTCTCTGCCAGCCCCCCAACATGCTGTTGGTCTTTTCTCAACGATGTCGGATTTATGCTTACTGTTCCCACCCAGGCACGCATCACTAGCTCCTGCCACCCTGGTGGAGAAGGTAGCGCTGTTGCTGCGATGGTGGAGCAGCCCGTTCTGTGTTCACAGAGCCCCGCTTGCCAGAGAACCCGCCGCCCGCCCGCCCACCCGCGCACACAGGACTCAGATACATCCTAGCAGCAGCCTCAAGTCAATGTTTGTGCAACATCTTTTTAAATACTCTCAGAACAGCTAAATTCTGGCAAAGCACTCCGGACTCTTCACAATCAGATGGCTGGGTGGCTGCTGCACCCCACAGCCAACTCTCCCCTCATGGGATCTGGGAAACGAGGTGCCCTTGCCAGTTAGTTAGCAGTAGTTTATTTCCTGGTTAGCACAGAACTCTCCCCTCAGCCTAGAAGAACAGGCTACCCCAGAACCACCATCACTCCACAGTGGCCAGAAGCGAGAAAAGCAGGATGCTGACCCCACAGCTTCTCTCTTCACCCCCCCTCCAGGCGACACCCTCAGCCCCACCCCTACCCCTTCTTCCACCTCAGCAGTACTTACGACTGACAGGCAAAGGACATGCCAAAGATGGGGACACAGCGGAAAACACCTTCCCAGCGAACGTAGCTGACCTGCTGCAGCCACTGCCCACTAAAGAGGCCATGCTTAAGGGAGGACAGCACAATCTAGACCAAGAAGAGAGGGGGACAGGGGTCAGAGACGTGTGCAGCTTGCCACAGAGGACATACAGGAGACATGCAGCTCTTCTCTATATCAAAGCTGCTTAGTCCTTTAGCCCGGGGCTGTCTGAGGGGGCCCCTGGCTCCTAACTCAGTCCATACGTAAAGCAGCTTGAACTACTGAGGGGTGTGCCCGGCTGCACATGGGGAGCCGCTCCTATACGAGGACCTCAGAGTGCAGACAGAAGCATGACCTCACTCACTAACTCAGCTCTAAGACCTGTCTTAACCTACACAGAGCAGTCCCCTCGATATGGGCACGTCCTTCATCTCCTCGCCCTGGACACAGTCACCTTTCAGGAGCTCACCCCACTGAAGACACAGCTAAGGGTTAAGGAGTTAGCTGTCACTGGCTGGTCCCCTGAGAGCTAAGGGCATGGGGAGACCACGGCTACAGAGAAACCAGCAGCCAGACCAGTGCACAGCTCCCGCAAGGACACTGGCCCCTGCTCTCGGGAAGCACAGCACCTTCCCTGGCAAGTGAGGGTGAACCCTAAGGGTTCAGTAGGGTCAGGCAGTAAAGGCTAAGAACTCTGAAGGAAGTTCTCACACCTCATCTTCCAGACTGTCCCCAACAAAGCTCGTCTAGAAAAATGACTGCTGGCACCATGTGACAAAACACTAGCTCATACACCTGGTTCCACGTTCCACATGAAAGATCTTCCCGTAAAACACACAGCCACTTCCCTTGCTTCCAGAGCCTGGGTAAAGGGACTATGGTTTCAAAGCACCTTCTGGATCCTGCTGTCCAACTGCCCTGCCTCTGGTGCTCACTGACCAGGCATACAGACAGCATTACAGTAACTCTGCCACAAGACTCAAAGCCACTTTCCCACAATTCCCCACAAGGTAGTTGATGGCTACAGCAGACTAAGGCATGGACACTTATGGTCACGGGAAGGACTCAGCCAGTGTCTGTGGTGCTCACCACGAACATGAAGACGGTGTAGAAGAGGAGCGCCATGGCACTGAAGGACTGGATGGAAGCCATCATGTTTCTCTGCAGGCTGAGTGGGAGCACAATGCACAGGGACACTGCGAAGAGCAGGATCACACGGAAAGTCCTGGTCACCTAGAAGGGAATCAGCAGAGTCCTCGTGCTCTAAGCCTGAGCCTGCTCACTGCCAAGACTCCTCTCACCAGTGCTGTCAGGGCAGGAGTCACTACAGGCTGGGGAGCACAGTGAGGCCTTAAAGTAGACGGTGGTGTGGTCAAGTCTGGCATGTACTGTCTGAAAGCTCATTCCTCTCTCACTAGCAACGTGGAGCAAAGTACTGGACACCTCTGACCCGGCATGGTCCACCCAGGCTCCACAATGAGACTAGTCAAGACAAAAAGATCAGCTACCCAGCGTCAACCCGTTACAGTGTCGGAATGTGGCCAGAGTACATAGGAACTGTACTGCTCTGGAAGTGCCCTGCACAGCTGGTGCCAGTGGCTGGTGGAAGGAGTCACCAAGTAAACCTCCACACAACTCAGAGCTATCTCCGCCACAGAAGGAAATTCTGATCTAGAAAATTCATCACAAAACTCCAGGCTGGCATCTACTAGTAAGCAACGGTTTGTAGATGCCTCCCATCTAACTCACTGCAGCCAGCACGTCCGGCTTCCTGGGTCCTTCCTAGGTGACAGCATGGGCTGGAGAGGACGAGCTCCCCAGCCACAAACACCTGCAAATCTAAAACAAGCCCATGCTGCTCAGCATGGCAGCACTGTACATGACGGACGCTGAGAACAGACAGGCTCTGTCTGCACACTCTCACCGTGTGGGCACCTCTTTTGAGGCCGCAGACGCCAATACCATCTATCCTGCAAGTCTCTCAGAACTGCAGGTGAGATGTCTGGCCCCGGCACAGATCGGTCGGTTTTGAGAAAGGACTCAAGTAACAGTGTGAGGGACTGACCCACAACTCTGCCGGACCCATGGGAAGAGCGGGAGATGGAAAGCCAAATGGGAAGCCACCTCCAGAACACACACCAGGGCCAGGCGTACAGGACACTCTCTGGAAAGTTCTCTGACACCATGCAAATCCAACATGTATTCATGAGAAGGACTATCCCTCAGCTGCCACCTTTACAAACTAAAATCCATCCCTACCTATCTGATAAACAATATGAAGCAGTCTTCACAGAAAAGACTCTCCAGGGCCACATGCCCACTCTCCCTAGCCAATTACTGGTTACAGCTCTGCTCCCCAGTAGGGGAGGACGGTGGTGTGGGGCCCTGTTCACAGTTGGGAGCCTTCAGGGGCAGGGAACAGCAAGCTTACAGGAGTTATGTCACAGGTCCTGGGGGCAGGGCCCTCACACCTTCCTCAGCAGGGTGGGCCCCAGATCCCTGCCTCGATGTATCCATCAAGAGCCAAGCACAGAAGCCACATGAGGCCTTGGCCTCTTTTGCCTTTTGATGAGCAGCACTGGAGGGCTGAGGCCCTGACCGCACAATGGTTTCATCTGCCGCGCCCTCCTCCTTCCGGCCTCCCACCTTGTTCACTGCCAGGCTGTACCACAGCCTGCTCGCTCTCCCTCCCTCCCTCCCTCCCTCCCTCCCTCCCTCCCTCCCTCTCCCTCTCCTGGTACCTCTCAGACACAACTCTAGCAAAGTCCTGAAATCCAACCCAGGGAACCTGAGTGGCCCGCAGGCACAGGGAGCTTCTCCGGGCCAAGCACACTGGTCTCAGCTGGCTTCAGGAAAGGAGGCAATAGGCCACAACCACGGGGATTAAAACAGACCGGGCATCCAAGTGTCTTACCTGTAATCCAAGCAGCGGAGCAAAGAAGTTGGAGCCCAAGTCACCGATCACGACATAGAAGGTAATGCAGGACCCCAGCATCAGCCCAATCATGCTGTGAAGAAAGATAGCCAGAGCTTTGAAGTCATATTTAAGAGGGTACTGTTTTGTGATCAAAGCTAGGCACCTCTGCAGACTCAAGACTCAGGTACCCCAAGTCTGATACCCAGGACCAGATCTAGTTCCTGGGCCTTGCTGACACGGCACTGCCAGAGAACTGGCTGAGTTAGAGGCAACTGTGAATGTCTACATTCACAGGACTGTGGCATGTCTGGGGGCTCTCCACTGCCCTTGGGGTGAGTGCCGAGCCACACTGAACTAGTCTCTATGTGGTGTCGCATTTTCCTTCCACAGGGGCTTCAGAAACTCTCTTAGGTACAGTAGTATTAGATAAGTTAAAAGAATAACCAACTGCTTCTGAAAACTGTTTTCTTCTGTTTATAATTCCTTGATTTAGAAGCCTAAAAGTGTAATTTTCTGACAAACTTTTCCAACTCATTAAAATTTTACTCTCAAAAAAAAAAGTGACATTTCACATTTCAGCTTGAAGCCTCCGTTCTGCGGTGGAGTTGGAGGCACGGTCTACACAACAGCATTAAGATTAGCTCTACTTGAGGGGGGGGGGGAGTTGTGGAAGGGAGACAGGGAAGGGGACAACATTTAAAATGTAAACAAATAAAATGATTAATAAAGATTGGCTATACTGAGAGCTACTTCGCAGTTCTCCCCAAGCCTCTTATTCTCGTGTTCATCTTAGCAATACTTAATAAGGCTTTCAGCTTCCACCACAATCATTGCAAGGTCACAGTAAACTGACTATTCCGTGAGAAACTTCTCAGAAGCACATCTGACGTTATAAGCGTCCACATGGGAAGTACAGCGTTCATTTCCTGACAGGCTCTAGTAAGGGTAGGACTCAGCAGGCTGCGCCGCTCACCTGGTCTCCACCAGCATCTTCCCTGCCTTGCCATAGGCATGGAATGCTAGAAAAGAGAAAAGAAAAAAACTCGGTCCGACAATAAGAAACACTTTGGTTAAAAAGCTACCAAGAAAAGCTGTAAGCGGCAGTTTGATGAGCATCCGTTTGCTTGAAATTTCATGGATAAGGAGATACTTTAAACTCTGGTGCCAGACTTTCTTTAGACCGACCATCCCCACATGAAACAAAGCAAGGGAGACACAAGCAAGGGAGACACACACAAGCAAGGGAGACACACACACACACACACACACACACACACACACACACACACACACGCAAGGAGACACACGCAAGGATTCCTGTAGTCGTTTCTTATGGAACATTAAGGGGGCAATGGAAGCCAGGACCTGTAAGGTACTGGGTTCTGCCCATGGCAGCTATAAACAGGCCTTCTTGGAGCAGTGTGAAAACGGCAGAGCTGGCTCCACTTAGGGACAGGGGAAGAGGGAGAACTCAAGAGGGATCCAGAAGGTTCAAGCCCCACCCCAGAGCCCAGTGTTCATGTCCTGCTCCACATGGATGCTGCTGAGGGCTTCATATTTGTCCTCTTACATAAGGAAACTGAATCTTTGCAAGCATGGCACTCTTGAGAAGGAAGGAACCAGAGCTCTGAGACTTGCCAGTGCCCAGGACAGCCAGGGACAGAGCCCTGCGAATGGCTAGCATGCCTGGCCACAGCAGTGTCCTACCAGGAAAGGGATCTCTGTGTTTCCTTCCTGAGCCAGAACTATTTATTGCCAGCAGATGAGAATAAAGCTGACTCCACTGGTCCTCATCGGACCTTAGCAGTTCTCTGGTCTCCACTGTTTCCCCCATGGTCCAGCCAGATGAGAGCGAAGGGAAGTAAGCTCTGGTCTTCTGGAACAGCCACAGGCAGTGCATGTGACAGGATGGCCTCAGCCTTGTCACAGTCCCAGCTTCCTGCCTCTTGTTTCCTCTCTTACTCTGGGCCAGTGGCCCTCTGAGGTTGGAGAGCAGAAAACACATACACTGGGTATGAATGAACCAAACAGAATCCTTGTTACTTTTAACTAAGGAAGAGGCACAGTGTTGACAAAAGCCAGACAGTTGGCATCAGCCTCCGCTTGGCCTGAGAACAACAAGACCTCAGCCTCCAGGGGTCACTCTGGCCTTTCCCAGACTCAGCTGGGAAAGGGACCTACCTTACCCCTCAAGTTCATCTAGTGAGAACTAAAACACACCTCAGAATGTTACCCAAGGTCTGGATAGGAAATTTCAAAACCTAAAAGAACTCCAAAGGGGATGATCTCCACAGCTGCCTGCATGTCACCAAAGGATCCACTCTGAGCCCTGTGCTAGAATACTCAGCATATGACATGGAGGGCCAGTCAGCCAGTGATGGCACATTCCTTTAGGGAGCCAGAGGCAGGCAGATCTCTGGGTTCAAGGCCAGCCTCGTCTACAAAGTGATTTCTAGGACAGCCAAAGCTGTCTCCCGAGGGCGGAACCTCTGGCCCATTCCCTCTCCATTCCCACTCCTCATTCTCTGACAGGAAAGTGGGTCTCCCGCACACTTCAAACACAGCATGCCCTAGAAGATGCTACAGGAAAAGTCACCAGCTAGTCACGAGGTCAGCAGGAGGCAGGCAGCACTCTCTTCTGCCAGAGCACTCTGAGCAGGACCCACACCAAGACTGGGCTTTCTGCTCACCTCCCTGAGACCTGAGAAACAGAACCACAGGACGCCAGGGAGAACTGCTCTACCCTCCACCTGTCTGTAACACTCAGCAAGGCAAGGAAGGGGTGCTATTCAAGATAGGGACAGAGATGAGGCAGGGAGCGAGGCAGGGAAGGCTGGGCAGTGACTTCAGCTGAGCTACTCCTAGAGGTGTAAAGCAGGCCCGAAGCCCCCACTGCCGAATGAGCACAAAGCCAGCAGCACTGGCGGCTGCACAGTGAACACTGTCCGCTCCAGGAGGCTGCAGCAGCTCCAGGAGGCTGCAGCAGCTTAGAAAACGGTCAGGGGATTCCACTTCACAGTCTTGCTCACCAAACCAAGTGGCAGGTACATAGTCACTCTGCTCGAGGACATGCGAGATGAAACATTCAGTTACCATGCCCTGGTGGGCACTACTCTAGTCCTATGAAGGGTGAGAGGCACACAGACCATACGCCATGGATGGTGACACAGAACCAACGACTTCCACTGTTCACTGATGAGCCCTCAGGTGGATGTCAGCAGTCTCTACTGCTATAGACGGTGGCTTCCCTCCCAGTGTACACACTCCTAGGGCAGGGTCTAAAACTCACAAGAGTTTCCCAGGAGTCACTAATGTGTCTGTTACCTTCTACCCTGACTGAGAAAACATCTCCCTCAGATTTCCTGTAGCATGTCTGTAGGGCATTTTTTTCATTACTGATTGATATGGGAGGAGCTGGCTCACTGTGGGCACTGCCACTCCTGGACGTCCTGAGTTATATAAGCAAGCAAGCTGAACAAGACATGAAGAACCCGGTAAGGACACTCCTCCATGGTCTCTGCTTCTGCCCTGACTCTCCTCAGTGATGACCTGAGAGTCCTAAGAGAAAATAACCCTTTCCTCCCCAAGTGGATTTGGCCATGGTGATTTATCATGCATGAGAAACCCTGACATGCCTTCTGAAATTAAATGAGGTTTAAAGAAGGCCACATTGAGTATGACAAACTGGGCACGGAAGCAGGAGGTTTATTTAAAAAAAAAAAAAAAAAATCATCCAACATCACTACAGCAAAAACAAAGCAAACTGGTGCCCAACTTCATCAACAACCCTCACTGTGTTATGATTCTGCACCCTAAAACATTCATCCTCCGGAGCTGGGGAGAGGGGCCATGGGACAGCTCACTGCCACAGCTGCTGATACTGTTAAGACTTAAATATGGCCCGTCGGTGGTAGCGCACTCCTTTAATTCCAGCACTCGGGAGGCAGAGGCAGGTGGATTTCTGAGTTCGAGGCCAGCCTGGTCTACAGAGTGAGTTCCAGGACAGCCAGGGCTACCCAGGAAACCCTGTCTCCAAAAACCAAAAACCAAAAACCAAAAACCAAAAACCAAACAAAAAAAAGACTTAAATGTGAGGGAAAAGTCCCCAGTCCTCTCATCCAGTGCAAATGGTAAACAGGCTCCTAGTTGGAGACACAACTACCACCCTGGAAATTCTTCACCTTCTTCCATACGCTCCAGGTGAGGACAAAGGCCATCTGCCCATCTCATCTACAGAGCATCTGTGCCCATGATCCAACCCAGGGTCCACTCTCACGCATCCATAGACAAAGGCCATCTGTCAGGTCTGCTGCACCTTGAGGGAAGGAGGGGCTCACCTTCCAAGCACTCTGATGGGCTGTGGAACACACTGAGACCTAGCCCATCTAGAGAACAAAGGAAAAGAGAGAAAAGAAAGGCAGGTATCTGTCCAGCTTCCTAAGAGGGCTCCACACTACCTGTAGGGCCACCATATAGTAGGAGGTGGCACAGTAGGCCCTCCTGTCCACTGCTCTGGCCCCACACAGTCAGTCTCCAGGAAGTGGAATAGTAGGCCCTCCTCTCCACTCCTCTGGCCCCACACAGTCTCTCCACCTTGTAGACAAAGGGAAACTGGTGCTAAGCTGACAAGCCGAGAAGACTGCCTGCGCACCTGAGAGACTGGGAACCAGGGAGATTGGGACTCTAAAAAATTGTCTAGATGTCTGAAAAGCTCTGGGGACCAGGAAGACTGAGGGCCCAGAAGACTGTCTGGGGTCCAGGAGATTGTCTGAGAGCCTAGAAGACTCTATGAAGGCCCATACAAGCAAGCTGCCTTGTTTAGGATCAAACTCGCAAGACCACTGGCATCTGGGAATCTGTTGTTTCCAGTGGTTCCAACGTTCCGTTACAGCTGGAGCCCAGGCACTCACAGGTGGTGTCCGTCTGACAGCTTCCCTTGTCTCTTACATCTGGACAAACCAGTTTCACTTCTCAGGAAATTTTGAAGAATAACTGACTGGCCAACCAACAACTACTGGATGCCATGACCTGCCCAGCCCAGGGCTCACACCTTTCAGGACACAGGAGTCCTAAGCTGGACTTAGGTGACAGACAACACACAATCTTAGAGGGAGAGGCCCATATACCGCAACATGGCTCCACACCACCAAGGGCATCCCAGAGCGCCTCACTCCCTAGACTCTAGTAGGGAACATGTCATCTGGTAGGACAGAACCAGGCCATCTCAGTGTGGATCAAGTTTAATTGATAAGCCTCACTTCCTCAGGTGGCGGTAAAAGACAACATCATTGCCATCAGAAAAGGAAGAATGGGAAAGCATCCCTTGGGTTCTGAGGCCAAGAATGAACACAGGGCACAAGAGGCCACATGGCAGAAGCCCCATGCACACCTCTAAAGAGGGCAAGGCGGAAGCTTGGCACTTCACACCTCTGCATATCACGCCGATTCAGTTGTTAAGAACTACTTTATTTTGCATTAACTCATTTGCCCCAAAACTCTGTGCCATTTTCTTCTTTTGACGGTGAGAGCTAGGAGAGGCCAGGCACACTGCAGGTGAGAGCAACATTCCAGCCACACAAGGGCTGCTGGGTGAGGAACATCCCCGGGAGGCCAGGAATTTTCTTTCACATTCTCCCACAAGGCTAAGCCCCAAGAGCAGAAGAGTGACATTGTCACTCCTATGCCAAAGAATCCCAGAATGAGCTACACAGCAAAGTCCAAGCCCGGCAGGCAGAGAACCAGGCTTCACATGCTAACCCAAGGGGAGAATAAGACAGTGAGGCCCCCTCAGTGCCCTTGAAGCCAAACTACTCAGAGACAAGTAGTAAGTGCTCTGTTTAGTCCCTGTGGCTGACACTGTTTACAAAGAACTAGAGGGAACGGAACTACAGCCAACAGTGCTGGGAGAAAGGCCCACCCTTTGGGCAGATGGAACACAGAGACTCAGCCACAAGCTGCACTCAAGAGTTTCCTATGTGGACTTGCAGGAGTCTGAGGCACTCCTTTCAGACACTCAAGGCTTTCAGGAACAGGAAGCTTTCGGATACTGGGAGCTAGAGTCGGCGAGCGGGCAGAAGGCTTAGGGCACAGTGATCCTACTGGGCTTGGAAGGTAAGTGTGTGTGTCTGCACAAAGGAGGCGTGGGGGCTCAGTGAGGAAGAGGCCATTGCTCTGTACCCTCTCTCTCAGCTCAAGTCTAAAGCAGGCAATTTGGGGTGGGAGTGAGGGTTGAGTTTTGAGACAGGGTTTCTCTGTGTAGCCCTGGCTATCCTAGAACTCACTCTGTAGACAAGTCTGGCCTCAAACTCAGGAGGTGCACTTCTCTCTGCCTCCCAAGTGCTGGGATTGAAGGTGTGCACCACCAGACTTTCTTATTTCTGAACAGTGTTATTAATTGTATGCTTTTGAAAATTATTTTATTCAGCACACAAAAAGCAGAGGCAAGCAGATCTCTGTGAATTCTAGGCCAGCATGATAGACATAGCAAGTTCCAGACCAGGCAGAGCTCCACGGTGAAGCTTTGTCTCAACAACAACAAAGCCACCGTAATACATATCTGTCTGCCTATACATATGTAAAGTTCTATCTATCACTGCCTATGCACATCTGTATGTGTGCATTCCGCCACACTGGACACGTATACATCACAGAACCGAAATACGTATCTGTCTGTCTGTGCATATGTAAAATTCTTTCCATCACTGTCTGTGCACATGTGTATGTGTGCATTCCGCCACACTGGACATGTGTACGTCACAGGACAACCCTGTGACTGGGACTCTCCTACTTTCATGGCCTGTCTGTGGTTCCAGGAATTGAACTCGGGTTGCCAGTCTTGCGCCGTAACTCACAGTATCATCTCACCAGCCCATCTTTTGTTCTTTTGATATTTTTTTCATTGTAGCCCAAGCTGGCCTCAAATTTGCAATGAAGCCAGGCAGGGGCCGGTCTTGAAATTCTTACCCTCCTGCCTTACCCTTCCAAGTGCTGGGGTTACAGGTACACACCACTATACTCAGCTGGCATTAATATTGAAAAAAACACTGCACTCCTAAAAATTCCTTAAGAAGAAATAGAAGAAAAAGAGCTAACAAGAGGAATAAGACCCAGACCCCCAAGCAAGAACATCCCCCTTCATGGGAAGGGCCTAGCAGCTTTGCCAGCATTCTGAAAGCCAGGTCTTACCCAGGCCAGCATAGGTTCTCCTCTTGCTCAGGCTGGCCGACTTCACCAAGAACATGCAAGACTGGTGTGTCATCCAGGAGCAGAAGACCAGGAGCAGGGCCCCCAGGACAATGCCACACTGTAGGGTAGAGAGAAAAGACACATTTACAAAGCCACACCTTCTTTGAGTCTCCACTTCATAGATCCACAGCACAAGGGGCTCATGCAGGCCCTCGCTGCTCCATCTGTCTCGACTGACCTCCTATGGGTGACACTTGAAAGTGCTATTTCCCTCAGATAGAAGCAAGATCCTTGAGTCTTGTTTTAAAAGGCCTTGTAAGTCCTCAGCCTACTGGATGAGGCTGTCAGCTAGCATCCCACGCTCCTACACACGACTCACGTGCAGTACCTTTAACCACCTTTCCATAGCCCTGTGTGGTAAACATGGCCTAGAGGGATTAGGAATGGTGTATGCCTTACTTATAAATTAAACAGATGTTGGCCATGAGACCCTGCAACTACTCTTAGGTCTTTCTCCATCAGAAATGAAATGTCTATGCACAAGCCATTACAAGTGGGTTTAGCCATAACCCAACAAAAGAAAGGTCAAAGGCCTTCAAAGGTGACTGGAAATCAACTCTAGTCCGTTCAAGCTAAGAACTATGATTACGATTCAATGTCACAAATGCACCATGCTGCAGAAAAGGGGGGCCATGAAGACAGCTCACTGTGTGCTGCCAGGTATGGCTGGGCCAGGCAGCAAGTCAACGAGCTGAGGAAGGGACAGCTGTTGATCATAGAGGGGCAGAGGTGACTTTGGGGGATAAGAAAGCTCTTCCATGTTCTGACCACAGTAGCCACACACTGTATATATAAATCAAGACCCAAAGGACCACACCCTAAAACCAGTTACATTCTGTTGCATGTAAACTGCCCCTCAATAATGCTGACAATTAAGGCATCAGGGGTCTGCAGCAGGCATGAGGGTACTCGAGCTTTGATCTTAGTACTAGGAAGACAAAGGTGCATTGCTGTAGGTTCAAGGCCATCTTGGTTTGGTCTACACAGTGAGTTCCTGGCCAGCCAACGCTATATAGTGAGAGTGTGTCGGAGTTCATCAGTAGAATGTTTGCCTGGAATGAGAGCCTCGGCACTGCAATAAACAAATAAAACAAAATACCAGCACTGCTACACCAGAGAGCAGAAGGGAGATGAGGGCCGCCTGTACTTTCTACTCAGCTGGCCATAGAGCTAAAACTGCTCAAAATAAGTAAACAAATAAAGTTTATCAATATAAAAAACAAACCACATGCTGGGCAGTGGTGGCGCATGCCTTTAATCCCAGCACTTGGGAGGCAGAGGCAGGTGGATTTCTGAGTTCAAGGCCAGCCTGGTCTACAGAGTGAGTTCCAGGACAGTCAGGGCTACACAGAGAAACCCTGTCTCAAAAAACCAAAAAAAAAAAAAAAAAAAAAAAAACCACAACATAACATCAAACTCTCACCAGAATGGTCCAAGACCCATGGTACTGAACACTGCAGAGGACATGATGCACTCGAGCGTCTAACACCTGTGTTGGCAGGGCTTGCTCTCTCTCTCTCTCTCTCTCTCTCTCTCTCACACACACACACACACACACACACACACACACACACACACACACACACATACACACACACAGGCCAGGATCTGTGTGTCCACCAAAGGAACACTGGTCTATCCACAAGGTAGACTATCAACCACACGTTGATTCCTACACACCATGATCCCACTTCCTCCAAGTCAAGCCAGGCCACCCCAACACCATGGAACCATGGGTGGTAGTCTTCTGGTGGGCGGGAACAACTGGTAAGTGTGCCAGCATTATGGAATTCCTCAAGTGTACAGCAAGGTACATATGTTCCTTTACCTCATGAAAATTCATCAACTGTGCATTTAAAAGTATATGCAGTTTTCCACACACTAAATAACAATAAAATGTTTCTCCTTTTTAAATGCCAGAATCACTAAACAAACTAACCCTAAACCCAATTTTTTTTTAGGTCCCACTAAACACTAAGACACTCCCCAATACTCTTCTGAACTTAGATGGCTCTGCCCCAAGGTTCCTGGAGGAGACAGCGATCCAGTGATAGGAAGTGACAGGTTTTAGGCACACAGTTTTGACTGCTCTACTCTCCCTTGCACACTGGGTTCCAAGCTCCTCCAAGCTCTTCCCAAGTAGATCGCCACCCGGCTCACCTCTGTATTCTCTAGTAGAGGCCTACCACCCACGCACAGCAACGCTCCAATCTAGCAACTGCTCAACCACCTGAGCCTGAACAGCTACCTTCTCAGTCATCCAAGACAGATCCCAATAAAGGGTCCGTCACACTTCGCAGACAGGCAGCAAAGATGACAGAGTTCACTTGGAGATTTGAAACCAGCCAACACTCAAGTCCCAGGATGCAGTTCTGCTAACAGGCAAAGTTTCCATAGCCACTGGGACACGTAGGCACTTCAAAACCACCCAAAACCATCCCCCAACAACTCAACACTGGGGTTTACAACACAGATGTCACCCCTGAGGATCTAGATCTGTCCCTCTGCCTGCATCTATCAACCATATCAAATACCCCACCCGGGAACCCTAGATTCGTTCTCAATCAGGATAGGATGCAGAGGATCAAAAAGTCCTTGATTAAAAAAACAAACTTGTTTTCTATTTTCAGCCTGAGACGTGAACCATAAAACATGAGAAGTAGTTGTTAGTCTAATATTAAATTATCAACAACCCATTTCACTTCCAAATATCTATCAGGGATTAATCTTCCACCTCACCTCCTGGGTGTCATCAGGTAGGAGTGGTCTTTGCCTTGAGATACCACTGTCTCAATAGCACAGGACAGCAGCACACGTGGCATAGATAAGTGAAGGGAAGCCCCACCACTTCCTTTGTTAGGAGAGTCGTTACCCAATTTGACATTTCCATCTGCTTCCAAAAATCATTTGTAGATTCAACAGAGCCACGTAGAAATGACCATCTTTTCATGTGGCATTCAACACTGGAATAACACCAAACTTTGCCGGCTTTTCCAACTGCGGTGACACATACACAGGTCAGACCAAACGAATCACCTTGATTAAGCCCTGTTGGTAGCTGAAGCTGAGGACCGGCATGCTTCCGTGCAGTCAGTCGGAGTCAAAAACAGGACGAACAAAAACACTATCAATCCGCTCATATTTCGTTCTCTGTGCCCTTCCGTACGGTGTTAGTAGGCGCAGAGCGCGCAGATCCAAACCACGACTCGCTTCAGGACGTTGCTGGTTCTCTTCACTACCCGCCCTGTTCACACACCCTTCCCACCAGCGGAGCACTTCAAACCGATGCCCCAGCGACCCCGACTCACCTGTTTGAAGCAGAAAGGCATGGTGAGTACGCTGACCCCCACGATGCTGTTTACGACGTTCGTGATTAGCCCCAACTTGGAGGTGGAGGCGGCGGTCATTTTGAGGGTCTAGGGGCCGGGACAGCGCGACCCTAGATAACGCTAAACCTGGAGCAGGGGGCCCACAGACAGGCGTCGCGAAGTCAGCCTCCAGACTCTGCCAGGCTCCGCAGCAGCCTCACAGCCATGGTTCCAGGTTCTTGCCTCCGCTTCCCGAGAGTGAAGCAGAGACCCGGAAGCGCCGCAGGCAACGCTAGCGACACCTCAGCTCCGCTTCGCTGCCTCCGGCATACAAACTTCCGCCTTCGGCGTGTACTCTGCCAGGAAGTGACGGTATCAAGGGCGGGATGAAACGGGACGCCAGCCAACAAGAAGCGGGTGTGTATTTCCCGAGGAGGCGTGGCTTGGGTGGCCCCGAGGCGGAGCTAGGCGATAAGAGGTATGTGGGGGCGGGACGGCGGGATGTGGGGCGGGGTCTGAATCAGGGCGGGGCTACAATCTGGGTTTTGGGTTCCTGGCCTAGTCTTTGAAGTTTTGCTCCTTCCCTAGTGACTGCGGCCGCTGGAAAGAGTGTCTTGCAAAGGTACAGCCTCTAGCCGGAAGAACAGGAGAGGAAAGGAAGGACTGGGTGAGGAGTGGGTTAATTTTCAGGTCCTTGCCCACAGGAAGGATTTTGGGTCGCAATTGGAAGACCTGTCTAGACTTAATGAATGGCAACGTATTGGGGCAAAATTAGCACTTAGGTTTTACAGATGAATCTTCAGGAGGTTCAGAGACTCATTAAAGTCGCACAGCCTGTAGAAGGGAGCATGGGAATGTGTCTTTTTGGTACCCAAAGTGGGTGAAAATAATCTACTGCCCTAGTATGAAAAAAAGCAAAAGGTAAAAAGGAGGTACGAGAGAAATCTAGGATTTCAAGAGATGGTGGCTTCTGGACTTTGAAGGACTAATGAGAATTCTTCCTGGAGTAATGGATATTAAGGAAAAGAGAGAAGAGAGACCGCTCCGACGCATAAGTGGATTACTGGCACCTGGCAGTGTCCTTAATGGCGTCTGTGGTGAATGAGAATGCCTAGGGACCTGAGGTCTGAGAAAGACTCCACAATAATTCCAGGAGGCCAGAGCTGTGCATGCAAGGAGGAACTTCAAGCTGCCTAAAGAGGCTCTCCTAGAAAACAATTTACAGCCCATGCAAGATCATGCATCTTAGACAAAGGACAAATTCTTCCAGCATGAGGCAGAGCAGCGTCTGGGTCAGAGCTGTACTCCCCTCAGATGAGAGAGAAAAAAAACCATGAAGAGCCAAGATAAAGAGCAGTTGATGGCATAAGCCTTGATCCCAGCACTCAGGAGGCAGAGACAAGCAGATCTCTTGAGTTTGAGGCCAGCCATGAGTTCCAGGACAGCCAGAGCTACGTGGAGAAACCATGTCTCAAACAAACAAACAAACAAACAAACAAACAGAGTAATTGAATAAAAAGCCAAAATAATAAGTGTCTGTATCCATTGCTTGTAAGCGACGTCATCATCTACAATCTATATGACCCGCTTTTGTGTTTCCATATTCATGTAACTGACATTCAGCCTTAAGAAGGGGTTGCTAGGGCTGGAGAGATGGCTCAGCAGTTAAGAGCTCTGACTGCTCTTCCAGAGGTCCTGAGTTCAATTCCCAGCAGCCACATGGTGGCTCACAACCATCTGTAATGGGATCCGATGCCCTCTTCTGGTGTGTCTGAAGACAGCTACAGTGCACTCATATATAAATAAAATAATTCTTTAAAAAAATAAAAGAGTGTTGCTCCCTGATACTCTGACACTCCCTTTGATGCCACCTCACCACCCCTTTCTCTGCCATCTCAGAGTATCACTCTCTAGAGTGATCGCTACTTCTCTTTAGCATTTAACACGTATGGATATATCCCTGAGGAAGATTACCATTTGTCTCTTAATATTCAATCCTTCCATTTCCAACTTAAAAATTTGGACTACCAAAAATAAAGAACTCGCCAGGGCCTGTTTCAGGACCACATGACTAAGTTCTGGCCAATGAGACATAAGAAGAAAGGTCAGCCCTTAGAAGCAGGTAACTTTTCAGTTCATCATGGGATTGGGAACACAGACATAGACATAATGATAGAAAGCCATCTTACACCTTGGGAACAGGGCAGGACCTGGGCAGAAGTGGAGCAACAGGCCGGAAGGAGCCTGGATGTCTAGACACCATCACAGAGCAGGCCTGCTTTGCCAGTCCCTCACCACCCTCTCCTAGTTGCCCCCATCCGTAGAAACAATCTGATTTAACTACTTGCTGTATTCTGTTTCATGAGCTAAGCTACAGGCTTACTAATTCATTGTGTTGGAACAGGGAGAGCGTTTTTGCATCTTTAACTGTCAAAGCCTTCTCACGCAACCTTATTTACAAAATCCACCATCATCTTGAATATTTGCTGTGAGTCATTCATTCCTACGGCTAATATCCCATAATGTATACTTACCCTTTCTTCTGCTCAGGGCACCTGAGTTGTTTCCAGTTATTTTCCACTGAAACTAATGATTCAGGGCTGTGATGTGGCTCAGTGGGTAGAGTACCTGCCTAGTATGCAAAAAGCTCTGTGTTCCAGCCCCAGCACTTCGTAAACTGGGTGTGGTACCTATGGTCCCCAAATCCAGGAAGTAAAGGCAGAAGGATCAGAAGTTCAAGGTCATTCTCAACTATACAATGAGTTCAAAGCCTGCCTGGACCAAAGGAGACGCTGGCTTTAGAAAAGTGTTTGGCTGGGGAGATGGCTCAGTGGCTAAGAGCACTGACCGCTCTTCCAGAGGTCCTGAGTTCAATTCCCAGCAACCATATAGTGGCTCACAACCATCTGTAATGGGATCCCATGCCCTCTTCTGGTGCATCTGAAGATAGCTACAGTGTATTCATATACATAAAATAAAACTTTTTTTAAAAAGTGTTACAATGAACACTAATTGTTATGCTTGTCTCCTTAAGGTGTGGATGTTAGAGTTGGTCTCAGGTAAACACCTAGAAGTCAATGTGCAGATTCAAGTGCATGCTCACCTTAAACCTCACTTGTCTTGGCCACAGGCTCTTCAAAATCACTAGAAGGCCAGGCAGTGGTGGCGCATGCCTTTAATCCCAGCACTTGGGAGGCAGAGACAGGCGGATTTCTGAGTTCGAGGCCAGCCTGGTCTACAGAGTGAGTTCCAGAACAACCAGGGCTATACAGAGAAACCCTGTCTCGAAAAACCAAAAAAAACAAAAACAAAAACAAAAAACAACTTTATTTATAAAGACACAAGCTTGCCCCATTTGGCCTCAGGGCTATAGGCTATAGGCCCCTCCTCTATATGGTCCCCAACATTTGTTATCATTTGTTTGGCCAATTTAATGAATCAAACCATATCACTGTGCTTGGAATTTCTTCTTTCTAAGCATGAGTGAGGTTAATCGTCTATTCATATTTTTACCATCTATTGTACCTTGGTGAAATGCATTTTTTTTTCTTTTTAACAACCTGTTCTTTGGAATTTTGAGCTGTCTTCGTGTGCTTGATAACTAACCCTCTGGCCCTCCATTCGGGTTTGTCTGCTGACTTCCAACATCACATTAGGTTTTCATGTCGATGCCACAAACAATCACAAATCCAGCAACTGAGGGCGGGGGAGATGGTTCCATGTGTAGAGAGCTTGCTGCAGTGGTATGAACACCAGAGTTAGGATCCCTAGGCCTCCCTGCAATCCCAGCCTTCTGTTGGTAGATAGATCCCCAGAGCAAGATAGCTTGTTAGACGACCCAGACCAACAAACTCTGGTCCAAGTAAGAGACTATGATTCACTGTGAAAGGGAAGAGTTATCATGAAAGCCACCCGGTATCAACCACTGGCTTCATATATACCCATGTCCCCAGGCGTGAATATGAACACAAACACACACACACACACACACACACACACACACACATTCAGCAACTGGATAAAATCAAGGTGTTAGGACGCTTCATTCTCTCAGAAGCTCAGGGGATGTCTTAGGGTTTTACTGCTGTGAACAGACTCCATGACCAAGGCAACTCTTATAAGGACAACACAACATTTAATTGGGGCTGGCTTACAGGTTCAGAAGTTCAGTCCATTATTACCAAGGTGGGAACATGGCAGCATCTAGGCAGGCATGGTGCAGGAAGAGCTGAGAGTTCTACATCTTCATCTGAAGGCTGCTAGTGGAAGACTGACTTCCAGGCAGCTAGGATGAGGGTCTTAAGTCCACACCCACAGTGACACACCTACCCCAACATGGTCATACCTTCTAATAGTGCCACTCCATGGGCCTAGCATATACAAACTATCACAGGGGAGTCTGGTTCCTGCTCTTCTGGCTGTTGGCAGAGCTTGGTTCCTTAGGGTTCCCAGGCCCATTTTCTTGCTGATTCAGGGGTCCCTACCCCCATCTTCCAAGTTACCAACAAAGGGAAAGAGACAACGGACACTTTTTCTTTTAAAGATTTATTTATTTTATTTATGAGTACACTGTAGCTGTCTTCATGCACACCAGAAGAGGGCATCAGATCCCATGACAGATGGTCGTGAGCCACCATGTGTTGCTGGGAATTGAACTCAGGACCTCTGGAAGAGCAGTCAGTGCTCTTAACCTCTGAGCCATCTCTCCAGTCCTGACAATGGAGACTTTTATGTGGCATCTTTGGCTCATCCAGGGACAGTTCTGTGATTTCATCAACTGAATACGAGAATCTGCCTTCAGGATTGACCACTCAAATACACAAGCCAAGGCTCTATGGGCATGTTCTCCCCAGGCTCTGGCAATTAAAGGGTGCATGGTTTCCAGGGGCTCTTTGTCTGCAATCACAATTTCTGCTAATTTTGATAGAATTTGAGTTGTGTCCTTTTCATAGAGGGTTACTGCGCTTTATTGACTTGTTCCTTGTTCACGGGACCCACCCCGTTTCCTACCGTCCAGTCTATAAGGGCCTACCATCTTTACCTCCGCTCTCTGTATATTGTTTGCCCCTCCAAGTTCCACACTGAAGTCTTGGTTACCTCAGACCATGACCTTCTTTGGAACTTGTTTCTTTGAAGATGTGACTTCTTAGCATGAGGCCACAAGATCATACTGAATTAACAAGAGGCAAGGGTGAGGAATGGAGTTCAATCCCTGGCACCATTGTGAAAAAGCTATCAGGATAGGCGTGGCACGTGCTTCTAATCCCAGAAGTGAAGAGGCAGAGAGATGAAGAAGCCTGGGACTTGCTGGTCAGACAGCCTAGCAGAATCAGTGAGCTACGTGTTCAGTGAGAGGCCCTATCTCAAAAAGCAAAGTAGGGAATGGAGAAATGGCTCAGGGATTAAGAGGTCTGGCCATTCTTCCAGAGGGCCCAGGTTCAATTCCCAATGCCCACATGACAGCTAACAACCATCTGCAACAGCAGTTCTAAGGGATTCAACACCCTCCGGCATCTGTAGGCACTGCAAACATTGTGCGCAGACATACACAGGTGAAACGCCCAGAAACAAAGTTTAAAATTTTCATTTTTTTAAAGGTGGATGGCTCCTCAGGAATGACACTTAAAAGGTGACCTCTGATCGCCACACCTGTATGCCCACACAAGCACGCCCCTGTACACACCCACAAGCACTAAATTAATTTATAAAATATATAATAAAATAGGGGCTGGGTAAAGGGCTTAGCAGGTAAGAGTGCTCATTACCTAAGCATGAGGACTCAAGATCAAATCTCCAATACCTAAAAAGCCAAACGCAGCAGCTACACATGCCTTTCGTCTTGGGGTCCCAGCCCACAAGGCTACACATTCCTCTCACAGCCTCTGCACCTGTCGCAGCATCCTGGTCCCGTTAAATCACCTGACAACCATGGTCATCCCTCCTGCCCCTCCATAGATTTCCTGTGCATTCACCCCTTCCCAACTTGGCTTCATCCTCAACTACCCCTTAACCACAAAGCCAGTTGACACAGGAGCCATGTTCACAACACCCATCTGATCTGCCGGAGAGGCCCAAGCAGAGCAACAGGTAAGCACTTGTACCGAAAGAGCCTAGCACGAGGCCTAGGCCTCAAAGACTGAGAGAGAGAGACCAGAGCTCCCTGTCAAATGCTGGACCATGGCCCCTCGAAAAG
>CM052710.1:1518262-1542497 GCA_028551405.1 Uromys caudimaculatus | reverse complement strand
CCCCCTGGCTCTCTCCTCTCTTTCTCTCTCCTCTCTCTCCTCTCTCTCCTCTCTCTTCTCCCCTCCCCTCCCCTCCCCTCTTAACTCTCCTCCCCATGCCCTGAATAAACTCTGTTCTATACTATACCGTGGTGGCCTGGGCCCTTCCCCCTTCCCCCTCTCCCCACACCTCCACCAAAAGGTATCTCCCCCCTTTATTTTTTATAAACACATCATATGGCGCCAAAACCCAGGACCAATGTTGTGTTAGAATCACGGCTGGCATCCGGACAGACCAGGCCAATTACAGTTCCACATGAGAGATTTATTGTGAGGGAAAGGGGCAAAGGGAGCGACGGAGACAAAGGGGGAAAGAGGAAAAAAGGGGGCAAAGGCCAGGAAGGGTCTGCCTCACAGGTAGAGGTGCAAGGTGGGCCAGGTGGACTCTGAGAATGTATGGCGATTGCCATGGCAACAGATGCGCAGGTCCCTGTCGCCTATGGGTGATGTCACCGTCATCCCTGGATTCAGAGATTAACCTTAAAGCCAGTTCCTGACTGTAAAGCCGGTTTTTGATGCCAACACACACCTTTAACCCCAACACTCGGGAGGCAGATGCAACTGAATTTCTGTGAGTTCTTGGCTAGCCTGGTCTACAAAGCGAGTTCCAGAAAACCAGGGCTACACAGAGAAACCCTGTCTTGAAAAACCAAGGAGGAGGAGGAGGAGGAGGACCAGGAGGACCAGGAGGAGGAGGAGATGGAGGAAGAGGAGGAGGAAAAGGAAGGAGGAAGAAGAAGGAGGGGAAGAGGGGAGGAAGGAAGGAAGAAAAGAAAAGGGTCTTCCCAGGAGGAGAAAGACATGTTATCTGCAGGGGAACCCAGTGAACGCACCACTGACTAGAGGGAAGAGAGTGAGAGCAGCCAGGCAGAAGGACAGGTATGTTCCTATGACCAGGACCTGACCCAGAGAACCAGAAAGGTGGGGTGGTTTTCAGTAAAGACTTTTCAGGTATCATTCCTCCTCTCTGCTGCCTGGAGAGCAGGTGTAATGTTTCGAGTTCTCACAGCCTTTGTGGAATCATCTGTGACTTCACTACCAACCAGGAAATCATGCCTAGTCCACGGTCAGAATCCATTACCACGTCCTGTAGCACTGCCTCTTGGCCTTGGTTGTCATTGCTATCATAGACACTTGACCTTAAATGACTCCACAAAGGACCATCCAGGCATTGAGGGTCATGCACGTGGCTCTCAGGGGGCAGGGAAGCTTGAGGAGGTGGAGCCTAACATAAGGGAAGTTAGGTCATTGTGGGTCTGCCCTTAAAAGGGAAGAACCCTCCCTTTCTCTCACTACTTTTCTCTAATAGGTCTCCTCTATCAGGCATCCCACCATGATTGACTTTACCCCTTAGGGCCTAAGCAACAAAGCAAAGTGACCATGGACTGATCCTTTGATACCAGGATCTAAAGATAACCCTCCTTTTACGTTGATAATCTCGGATGTGTTGCACAGTAATGGGACACTGACCAGCAAGTCCCCTCTCCAGGAATGCTTCTCTACAATATGGTCCTCACCTCACTGGGTCCCCTCTGCTCACCCCACTGCAGCCAGCATTAGTCTCAACCCGTACTATCCCCTTGCGAGGACCCTGCAGGTGTCCTGCACAGTGCACAGTCCACCCCAAGCCGTTCCCAGCATCCTCCTCTCCCTTAACCTAGCTCCAACCTCAGTTGTGCTGGTGGTCCTTCCTAGGGTTAGGAAGGTGCTCAAGACCACACAGGTCACTGTGATTCCAAAAGATCCCTTCCCTGTAGCAATGCCTGCATCTGACCTTCTGTGAGCCGAGCAGGTTTCCAGTACATTTGGTGGCTGCTGTGTGGAGTCTCTTACTGTGCCCTGTGCCTTGGGAAGAAGAGTATAGACTGAACATACCTTCCCCCATTCAGACCATCATCCGGCTGGCCTGGAGCAAAGCCTCGGTAGGGCCTTAGAGCCCAGCTTTGTAGGGCTCCACAAGTGGGAACTGAACCCTAGCACCCTCTCCTGGAGTGGTCTTAAGGTGCAAGTCTGTGCCGCTCTCAGAGAGAGGGAGGGAACAGGGGTGCCTCGTCCCAGCAGACACAGATCTTTTTTCTAAGGGGGGCCTGAGCTTGGGTGGCTTACCCCCACCCCTGCCCAGAAGCCTGACAGCTTGACCTTTGCAAATGTCCCCAGCTCAGACAAAGACTGCAGATTATAATCTTGGCCACCAGGAGGAAATGTCCCCTGAACCTTCCATTATCAGTCTGTAATTACCGGAAGCCATGGAGAATTCGTCAAGATGGAAAACCTGCTTTCATCGACATTTTTTTCTCTCCTTTTCTTACAATTCCAGATGAGAGAAAGAAGTGGGCTTGGTCTCAGTGTTGAGAGCCTTTCTGTCCGCTCCTCCTACATAGAAATACAATGGGGTCCGTACACACAGGCTGCCTCAGAGATTCTTGATGAGAAGGGTGCCATCTCAGCACTCCTCCCCAGCAAATACATATGCTGTGTGTCTTGTTTAGACAAGAGGCAGAGCCTCAGAGGCATACGGATGGAGGGGACAGAATATAAGCACACTCTCCTCCTGACATCCTCAGCAAGGCCTCAGTCTTCCCATAGTTAGAGCCCCAAGCTGGGGACGGCTAGGCCACCTTAGCCCAGCCTCAGCCTAGGACCTTGTGGAGTTACTAGGACTGAGATCCAGCCGGCCTGCACTCAGTTTTCTGTGTACCCACCCCAGGGACCCTGCGGCCCAGGAATGCCAGGGAGGAAACATTGAAAGACTCAGAAGTGAGATTGCCTACTCTTCGCACTGTATCACAGATGGTGGGGTGGGAGAGAGGGCAGAAGGATCAAAGAGTCACCACCCCCCCAGGAGTGCCAGGAGAGGGAGCCGCTAAGGGCTCTGGCCATGCATAGAAGCAGTGATGCTTCATTGTAGAAGGGACAGGGTACCAATGACCAGTGCCCTCCAGGCTTTGCTCAGGGATGGGGTACTAGGGCCCTCCATGCCTTGCTCAGAGATGGGATACCAATGCCCTCCACGCCTTGCTCGGGGCTTCCTGAAGTGTGGGTGGGCAGGGCCTGGGGTTCTGTCTAGCTTCCTCCTTTTTGCCCCATATGGTGCTTGGGATGCAGCCTAAGGTCTTTGCATGTGCTAGACACCTATTTTACACTGAGCTATCATCCAGACCTCGAGAAACCCATTGTGCTCAGTTCTGGCTTGTCCCATCAACAGCAGGGGTTTCTCCTGTCTCCTACAAAATTGTGCCCTAGTCAGAACTCACCTAGAAAACATGAGTCCTGTAGCTCCGGGGAAGGGATGACCTTCCGGTACAGGGTAACTGGACCCCAGGGGAGTCCTACCCTATGAAGGATTCCTGAATGCTTGCTGGATCCACTCTGGTGTCAACCCCCAGGCCTCTTCCAGGTGTTCCTTCTCTCTGTTAGGCTAAGACATGGGGGTGCAAGGATCAAGCAGACACAGCTGAGAGTCCGGAGGCACAGTTGGGCTGTATCCAGGTCCCCATGCAGCAGCTGCAACCCTGAGCTCCCTGCACCTCCCCAGTGCTCTCAAAGGCCGCTGTACAGTGGCCCCAGGGAGGTATGCTGGAATGCAGCAGGCCCAGGCCCAGCTCCCCAGTCTCCTCAGCCTCCCCAGTCTCCCCAGCCTCCCCAGCTGTGCCAAGGACCATGCAGTTAACTGGTATAAAAGTCCCTATAGGAAAGCAGTGATAGAGGCCAGGGCACACAGGACTCCAATAGGCTGACATTGAGGACAGGGCTGGAGAGGGCAGGGGGAGGAGGTCTGCATGGAGGCAGATCCTGGGCAGGGAGAGAAGGCTTAGGGCAGGGTGTGATCAGTGGGCAGGGAGCTTAGGAGAGTATTTATGCCAGGCCTGGCCTAACTCCTGTTCCATCTGTACTCTGTCTGGTAGACATGGAAAGTCTGCTAGCCAGCAAAGACTGGGGTCACACATGGGTCCTAGGTGCAGGAGAGTGAGCCTAGTATCTTAGCTTGCTTACTTCCTTGCTTGCTGGTCACCCGAGACTCCATAGCAGCAGAGGGTCCCTCACAGCCAAAGAATTATAGTGGTCCCTGACAGTCTCCAAGGTAGAACCCAGTGCCCCACAGTGTGGTCTCCAGACAGATAGTGTGTTTTGCTTGCATCTTCAACCTTGAAGGGAGCCCTACCGGACAGGGAACTAACCTTCCTTTTGGATATACCTCTTCACCTCAGTTTGACTGGAGAGTGGGGATTGGTGGGTCATTGACCCCTGAGCATAGGGGTCCCAGGATATGCTAAGGGGTGGCACCTCACCTACCTGGGCATGGTAGTATCAGATTGGGCATTGTGTTCAAGCCTATAATCCTAGCAGCACTAGGGAAGTGGAGTCAGGGGGACTAAAAGCTCAAGGCCAGGGGCTGGAGAGGTGGCTCAGTGGCTAAGAGCACTGACTGCTCTTCCAGAGGTCCTGAGTTCAATTCCCAGCAACCACATGGTGGCTCACAATCATCTGTAATGGGATCCCGATGCCCTCTTCTGGTGTGTCTGAAGACAGTGACAGTGTACTTCTATATAATAAATTTAAAAAAATAAAAATAAATAAATAAAAAAAACAAAGTTCAAAGCCAGCTTTGGCCACATGAGACTTTGTTTTATTTTCCTTCCTTCCTTTCTTTTGAGTTTTTGTCAGGCTGTTTACAGCTGCCTTTAATGCTACTTCCAGGAGATATGATGCCCTCTACTGGCTGCCATGGGGCACTGCATGCATGTGGTACACAGACATGCACTTAGGCACACACGCACACACACACACACACACACACACACATATACACACACACACACATACACACATATATAATCCCAGGACTTGGGAGGTAGAGGCAGGCAGATCTCTGAGGCCAGACTAACCTATAAAGCAAGTGCCAAGACAGTCAGGACTACACAGAGAAACCCTGTCTCAGAAAGTCAAAAGAAATAAAAGGAATCAGAGCTTCCAACCATGGATTGCCTTTTTCTCAGGAATATCTGGGAAGTAGTAGCTGGAGGCCTCCGAGGGCTACAGAAGGAGGGGTGCAAGGATCCGCCCATCACACGATGCAGGGGCTGGGCATATCAGGAGAATACAGGAACTCTGAGATCAAGCATGAGAAGCACCTTGTACCATTTCTTTCATCAATACTCCTAGAGGCTGAGAGGGTATTCCTAGGCCCTGGCCCTGTCTCTGCATGTGACCGTGACATAAAGCCAGGTACTACCAAGAAAAAAAAACCCTCTGGGCAAACACATACTTCAAAGTAGAGTGTAATAGTGTAATATGTCTATAACCCCAGCATTTAGGGGGCAGAGACATGAGGAACCACGAAAGTTCAAGGCCAGCCTGGGTTACAGAGCAAAATCCTGACTGAATTTTTTTTTTAAAAGAAAAGAAAAAGAAAACATGCCATTGAGGGTCACCATGGACACCTATCACGTTCCCATCTCAGAGGTGACCTCTGCTCCGGCAGTCAGTGCTTGTCCTGGAAGGAGCCAGGACAGGAATTCCCTCTGGAGAAGAACCCTCAGTCTTCCACAGGGTGGGGCAGGACTGAGGGTTTGTGAACAAAGACCAGGTGAGGACATAAATCAGCTGCCCTATCACATTCCCTGCCCCGAAAGCTCCTGTAAAACACAGGAGAAAATTGACCTGTCAGGGGGATAGATGGGCAGCACCGGCACTACCTCCAGGGCGGCTGCCCGTCACCCCGGGGTCCCACCTGCGCTGTGTGCCCTCACACCGAGCAGACTGCAACTGCCCAGCAGCACTGTGGAGAAAAGGCACAGTCCAGGCAGCCTGGGGGCTTGGCTCCCGACCCTCGCCCCTCCACCCACCCCAGACAGACAGGCCCAGCTGCTGAGCCTGTAAGCTATAAACCGGATGGAGACCAGGCTCGGTGTCAGGAGACAGCTAGCTCGAGTGCCTTTTAAAAAATGTAATCTCTTTTTATTTCCCCCACTCTCCCCTCCCTCCTCCCTCCAGACCATAACCTCCAGTCACTCCTCCCCTCTTCCTGTGCTGCTGGAGGTGACCTTGGTACCCAGACCTTAGTGTGAGGCCGATAGAACCAGCAAGGACACCCTTCTCACCTTGAATATCCGGGTTGGGAGCCCTGAGCATGGCGTGGGAGGAGAAGGAGACAGACCGTATGAGGCAAGAAACTGCCTTCTCCAAGGTGACCCACCACCTGCAGCTGCCCATCGCAAGAGTCTAGAAAACCGGGCTGGAGCCCTTGAGGCTTGGGGTGAACGACACGGCCCGTCTGCAACCCACTCCTCTGGATAATGGAGGCTGACACCTCCGGAGTCCAGGAGCTCAGCAGAGCTGTGCCTGACCTCTTGCAACTTGCTTCCAATGCAACCCAGCTGTATGCCGTCAACCCATTTTATGGTAGAGAAAATACAACCAGACAGCTCTGGAGGTTGCCCCACAGTTAGCAAGAGGACAGTCAGGCTGGGCTAAGATTTTGTCCGTCTGGGTCCCTCATGAACTCCTGGGATCTCAGTGTTCCCCAGCTATGATGCCCAGATGATCCCTCAGGCCACTGGGCCATAGCCATGGTATCCCCAAGGCCTGAGGGTTACCTCTCACACTCTAGGGGAAAGGTAAGCATTGTCTAGAGTGGCAAAAGCCAAGAGCAGGGGACAGAGGAACCTTCACCTAGCAGCACATGGCTTCCCTCATGACCAGGAATTAGGCAGAAGATGCTATATAGGAACTAGTCTAAGAAAGATGCAGGTTTGGGACAAAGCTCTCAGGCTCTGGAGGCCAGTTTACCAGAAGAGAAGGATCATGGGAGCTCATGGCTTCCACACAGGTCTGGGTAGCCAAAGCAACAGAACATGGAGGTCATGTGTCTAGGGAAAGGGTTAGATAGAGCTGAAGATCTAGTGAGAGAGGTTTGGAAGCAGGGCAGAACCAAGAGGGAAGTCAGCGATTCTGTCCAGCCAAGCCAGCTCAGTTGCCCCCCCAGACACAGAATTCACTACACAAGCCTGGTTAGGGCTCCCAGCCCTTCTGGAGTCCAGAAGACAGCTTCCCAGACTCCTTTCATCCTGTCTCCTGAACCCTGCATGTCTGGATATGGAGGGTTCTGGAACCACCCGGGGTCTGGGGCATGGGGCTTGGGGTCTGGGGTGTAGGGTATTGGAGGTATCTTCCAGTCTTCCAGAAGAATAATACCAGAGTTTGCACAGCCTCCATCCAGGGAGCTGAGGTGTCTTCCTCTCAGGGTTCAGCTGGATCAGAATTCTCACCAGATTTGAACCTGGACTCTCTGCAGGTGCTTTCTGGGGACCAAGCAGGCCACCGACTCATTCCTGCATCCCTCGGCCAAGAGTAAGGAGGCACCCTCAAACACGGGCTTCCTCAGCAGCTGCTCCGAGGTCTGAGCTGCTCGCACGTGCCCAAGGCATGCCTGCACAGCCATAGGGCCCCATCTTTCCTATCAGGGTTTGCACCCCATCCCTAGTACTCCCAGCTCCCCCAGGCCGAGGTCTCTGGATCCTAGAACAGCCCACATCTCCTGGCTTCCCCATCTTCCTGGAAGCTGACCTTTCAACCCCTCTCTCCTGACCTAGCCCCTCCTGTGGTACCTATTCTCCTTCCTCAGAACCCTTCCCCAGGGCTACCATGGCCACATCCTACCTGAAGTGATGGCTACTCCAAGCAGTTTAGTTGTCCCTACACCCCAGCCAGGATCCTTATCTCAATAAAAATGCACATACATGAGTGCACACACCGGCACATACATACATGCATCCCCATTGTCTTCTGGCCTTATGATCTCAAATATAGGTTGAGGGTTTGTGGGGACTTGTCCTGTAGCTACACGGACTCAACAAGAACAGAGCATTTGTGGAGGCCATGAGCTACGAAGCCCATGTATTTATTAAGAGAGTTACTTGGGGTACAGAGTAGAGGGGATACCTTTGCATATCTTCCTCCCCCATTTCTGTTCTTGCCTAGCCTCATAGGCCTAGTCTGTATGCCCCACTCTGACGAGACCTTCTCTTTCAGGTAATGTGTGGGTCTTCTGGCTGTCTCCCTGGAATAGCCCCAAAGGCATAGTGGGTAGATTTTTTTCCCCTTTCCTGTGTGATTTAACCTTTTACCCTTCCAGCATCCTACCAAGCCCTGCGCTCTCAAGGGAGACTGGCTTGTGCCAGAGGGTCATCCTAACTCATTACCAAGGCTTTGATTCCCTTGACACCTCCTTGAGCTAGGCATCCCTGCCCTTCTGTCCAGCTCCACCCCTTTTTCTCCCACCTCAATCTATCCCCCCCCCCCCCCGCCTCAATCTATTCCCCCCCTTCCCCCCCCCAACCCCTCCTTTTCCTCAGCTGCGTCTGAACTCTGGCATGTTAAGCTCTGGATCCCCGTGGTGCAGAAGTAGACTTTATGTAGGGCAGCTTCGGCTCATGGGGCCACCTGACAGGGAAAGCAGGTTTCAGCCACCAGGCCTGAGGCCAGCTATAAGAAACAGTAACTGTGAGCAGACACTGGGATTTGGGGCCTGCCCAGCCCATCCGAGAAAACCCAAGGGTGACTGGACTTGAACAAACAAGTCAGGCCAAGGTCACTTGGGACTTTCCATGTTCCAAGGTGCCCTTGGCCTGCCTGGGACTGTAAAGCAAACAGGCATGGTACATAGCCCCATTTGGGTTCAAATTTTGTTGTGTGTGTGTGTCTTTCTCTTTTCAAATTTAAATTTATTTTTTTTCCATGTCTCGAATTTTTTAAGCTTTCTAACTGATGTAACAAAAGAAAATTCAGAAAGCCCAGCAAGGTTAGGGGCTCCTGTGGGCTGGTGTTTCAGGTTTGGGGTTGGGAGGGGGCTTCAATGCAGGTGGAAGGTAAGGAGACCATTGTGGCTTGCAGCCTCTGCTTCAGTCACTAGCGAGTGAGACCTAGTGACTCTCTTCCGTTTCTCCAGGACTGAAAGGTTGAGCCTGCAGCTAACACTCACCCTCAGCCCCTGCATGCCTACACCTGACTCTTGTTCCTCAGCAGGGCTGGACAGGGCTGCCTGGAGCTCTCTCTTCCCAGACACACAGCTCTCTCCCACAAAATAGTTTAATGCAACTTAATGGCTTGAAGTTGATGTAAAAATTACAGGCACGCGGCTGGGGTGGGGTGGGGGCCTCGTAAGAAATCCTTTAGAAAATATAATTGAGTTAATGGAGCCATAACTGCGGCTCATTTTGGGGGTAATTGGCCCGCTTTTTGTCATCCCGGTCCATTTACATACTCCTGTTTTCTTTTTGCGATTGATTTTTTTCTTTATAAAGTGGGCCACTTTACTGCAATTTTTACAGCCCCAGTGATGAATAAAACCTCATCTTCCCACTCATTAAGACTCTGGAATTAGCCGGGCCCAGGGCCCCACCAGGCAATTTGCTTAACAATCCCAAGGCTGCTGCAGCAGGAGGGGCCAAGCTCCGGAAGGTGGGTCCTGGACCCTAATCCACCTCCCAAGAAAGGAAAGGAGGACAGAAATCTGCCTCCAACTACCCAACCTTGAGCTTAACACAGCCTCCCTCTCCTCGTGCCTTCCTCTCCTGCTGAAGGCTTTTCCGGCCTTGGACTCTCCGCCCTACAGCCCGCCTCCTGAGGCTGTCCCTCAGAAGCCCCACCCACCCGCCTCTGACTGCAGATCAAGGTCACACATCCTAGAAAATACTATTATTTTTAATTATATATATATAAATCTATACACACACAGAGTGCGTGAGTCTGTTAGCACAATGAGACATAAGACGGAAACGGAGCTCTGTGAAGGGTGTTCCAGCACCTAGGCTTTCTCTCTGTAAATGCGGGAATATGGGTAGGCAGCCTTAAATGGGTCTGACCCTACTTACCTGCCACGGGCAATCTGGTGTCTGATTTTGACTTTACTTTCCTCTCCTTCCGGTCCTGTGGATCAACCCCAGGGCATCCTGGGTGCTAGGTAAGCGCCTTACCACGGAGCTCTGCCCCCCTCTCTGTTTTGAAACATGGCCTCACTAAATTGCCCAAGTTGAGCCGGAGCTCCCCCCTGTAGCTGAGGCCTTGAGCTTTCGATCCTTCCACTTCAGTCTCCCTAGTAGCTGCAATCAGAAGCCAGCAAACACCAGGCCTAAGTCACTTGGCCATCATCCACGGTGCACACCTGGATCCACGTGGTTTTTTTCTTGACTTTGTAATACTTCCTTACATGTAAACAGGCCTCCTGCATCACACGCTCCTGCCATGAAATACTGTACCACCATATTTCTGTCTTAGTTTTTTTTTCCAGTTGATGTGGTAAAGTATTCTTACCAGCTAGGCATGCCGGTTTTTCTGTCTGGTTTGTGTGGCCCTAGCAGTCTCAGCTCCTTTGAGGAGCACCTTTAAGGGACTCCACCTGTCCTCCCAACATCGTTCCAACTTTGTCTGGGGAGCAGACTGGAGTCTTCAGTGACAGGATTTGGGTGACACTGAACCGTAGGGTTCACACTCAGAACCACTGCGCCAAGCCAAGTCCTTCGTGGAGGCAGTCACTGTGGGCAGTGGGCCTGCTAATATCCTCTCTTCACCTATGCTGGGAGGTGAGCAGGTTGTATCCTTAGGCACGACCCCCAGAAATCTAAAACTCCTCTAGGCAAAAAAGGAATACTGAACTCAGGCAATGGAGAGTCGAGAACTATCACCGACAGGGCTCCAGGCTAAGTGGCCTTATCTCGGCAGCCCCCAAAACTATTGGACCACCCGCAGATGATGCCCTCTGCTGGCCATCCCCATGTCTGACTGGAAGGCTAATTGGCTCAGAAATCAAGCATAGTCGGTTCTGATTGGTCACACTGGGCCGGTGGGCTAGGATACTGTGATTGACAGCCAGACCAGGAAGCGATCAGTCTGAAAAGCTGCCTGGGCACCTTGTTTAGATTAAGCTCTGTGCAGCGTGGGGCTCTAGTCCTGCGTAGTCACAGAGTTGGAGTTACTTCTGACCCAGGAGCCTCCAAGCATGCTCTGTCTACATTAGAGAGTGTGAGGAGAGCTAAGAAAGCTGATTGTCAGTCCTGAGGAGAGCGCTTTGCAGCCGAGCTGGGTTACACCTCTGCTTCCTTATTCTCCTGGAGAGTGTGGGACATCTGGGACACTCGAGGTGCCTGTACACTTGTAGGCGGTGTGACAAACACTCATCCACTTTGTGTGTTGGAGAACGGACAGCTCCATCCCTAGAGACAGGTGTCTACTTCCTGGATGAGAATGTGGACTCAGGCAGGGGTTACTGTCATTCATGGCGAGTCCTAGAGACATTGGGGATGTAGGGTGGCTTGGTCTATGTCACTGGGAACCCAAGTGTGTCTGCTTATGTCACCTCCTTCGAGGTTTGAGTGGAAGGGCTCTTTGCCAGCTCTTCAGGGGAGGCAGTCCATGTGCCTGCCAACTTGGACTCCCTGCTGAGAGGGATAGACAGTACCCCCTAGCCTGTGTCACACAGCAAGGCACTCTGGGCAGGCAGGGCAGAGAGAGCTGCAGACCCTTGAGATCAGGAAGCCAAGACTGAGGTCAGGAGCAGTGAGTAGAACCGCAGGGAAATCCACAGCTTCTCTACTGTTCAGGACCCCAGGAAGCTGGCCAGAACTGGAGGAGAAACATGGGCTTCTTTGGAAGCCATGGATGCCAGTCAAACCACACAACTGCCTGGGTCCTGGGTATGCCTGAGCTCTCCCATGAAAAGCAGAGTCATGGGTGGTGGGAGTCACATTCCTTACATTCCACCCAGGGTCTGTCCCAGGATGCTCCTGGTTGGGGTGCTTCCTACAGTATGACCTGAACACTTAGACCCTCACAGCTGCCCCCCACGGTTCTCTCCCCTCCACGGGGCCACAGATCTAAGTGGATGCTGTGGTCCCTGGATTTGGAGCCTCAACAGCAGGATCACTGTGCAGGCATTACTGCTGGTCCTGATGTCTAGGGCAGGCCTCGTTCCCACTCAGGCCCCAATCCTTAGTATTTGCTGGCTATAACTCCAAGCCCCTCCCTCCTCATATGGGACTGGGCAGAAAAAGAGTCTCTAGCATCTCTGCCCAGTGCTGGGGGTGAAGAGGGTGAGTAGGTGAAGCCTCCAAGAAACCTGGTCTGTCTCCACCCCAGGACTTTGATCCACCTTCCAGGAGAAGGTGTGGTGGGGTGGGACAATGGGCAGGCTGGAGTTTTGTGTTCTTTTTTTGGGGGGGGGTTGGGGGCAGAGATGGAGACCCGATGTGACCATGTTGGGAGCTGGATACTCAAGCCCCCAGGCTGCCTCTTCTAACACATTCCAAGCAACTCCCAGGGACTCACTATGTAGCCCTGACTGAACTGGAACTTCATATGTAATCAAGCTGGCCTCAAACTTGTAGCAATCCTCCTGCCTCAGCCTTCCGGGTCTTAGCAATACAGGCTTGCACTAGCGTACATAGTTCCAGCAGCTGTTTTCTGCAACAACTGAAGGCTGAGGTCATCAGGAGGCCAGCAGGGTAGGGGAGGCTGTACCCCTCCAGCAGGAAAGCCCCCTCCCCCTGCTGCCCCGTGGCCTGGCTAGACCTGGGCCCCAGAGAGTTGGGGGTGGCTCCACAGCCCAGGAGCCGCAAAGGGCAGAGAGAGTGCAGTGTGGCAGCCAGCCGCCAGCAGGGCCGCCAACAATGTGGTTTCAATCTAATTGTCCCAAAATATTGTTACAACACAAACCACGTGTCATCCATTCACCTGCAACTGATCAGCCGCAAAGCTACCGGATAAACGGGCCGCATACTCCGGCTGGGCTCTGCATCTGGCCTGCTTTCTGCCTGGCCAAGGATGGTCAGGACAAGGGGCTATGCTCTTCCTCTCTCTGTGGTCCACCAGCCCTGTGGCAGGATAGACAAGTCAGGGCTCTGGGCCTTAGAGGGTCAACAGGGAGCCAGGGACTGCACCACATCTAAAACTTGGTCAGCAGAGGTGTGTCCAGTTTGTGGTGGCCTAGGAGACTCCCTGTCTTTTTCTCTGCCCAACCCCAGAGTGCTGGAATCTTCACCCCCGGGGGAAACATCTGCACACCCATCACAGTAGCAGCAAGACAGGCTTCAAAGGCTCCCAGGCCTCTCCATACACACATAAGACTTGGGTGACTCTGTGAATTGACTAAGTTGAAGACAGCCCGACTTAGCCACAAAGGAAACAGTCCCAGAAGGGCCAGACATCCCATGCCCAGTGACAGTGAGCTGTAGCAGTAAACACCAGGACCTGGCCTGGTAGCTTGCTCTCCAAAGACACAGGCCCCTATAAAGGAACCTGGAGGCTTGCTCTCCGGGGGGACAGGTTTCAAAAGTGACCAGCAAGGGGCTAGAGTGGCCAGCAGCTCTCACTGTACCCCTGAAGCCCAACCGCAAGGCCATAAGTGCTAATGGTGTGATAGGAGATGGGAAACAGGGTAGCAACGAGCCCACATGGGGTCATAAGTAGACCCTGACAAGCTGGGGACACCCCAGCTTCCACAGTGATTTGGGATCCTCCAGAAGGAAGGAAGCCCCATCCGACAAGGGTACAAGGGTATACCTGACACCACCATAGTGATGGCCACAAGCTCTGGGGGGCAAGCTGGGGAGCATCAGGCAAGAGTCCACCCCACTGGAGAGCACAGTGCTGAGAACAGGGACTGTGGACGGGGCCTCGTAGCTGTAACATCTGATAACAGTCTGGGCGGCTTGAATATCATCTGTCCTCCAACAAGCACGGAGCAGCAGTCCAGCGTCAGGATGCTGTGGCACTGGCCCTGGGGAGCTCTGGGAAAACCTGCTCCACCTGACCCAGCAGTCTGGAGTCCACTGGGTTCTGTCAGCATTATGGTAGTCTCAGCCTTTATCCAACCTTTTTTTCCTGATGTGGGCCTTCTCTCATCTCTGGTCTTATTATAACATGTCCCATTGGATTTAGGGACCACTCCAAGCCAGCATGACCTCATCTCAAGATCCCTAAGTGAGAGACTAGACCAATGTTTCTCAATCTTCCTGATGCTGTGACCCTTGTTGTGACCCCAACCATAAAATTATGTTGTTGCTACTTCAGTAATTTTGCTACTGTTATGAATTGTAACAAATATTTTTGGAGATACAAGTTTGCCAAAGGGGTCAAGACCCATAGGTTGAGAATTACTGGACTGGAGAGAAGGTTCAGCAGTTAAGAAGGCTTGCTGCTCTTCCAGAGGACCAGACTTCAGTTCTCAGAACTCATGTCAGACAATTTACAACCCCCTATAACTGCAGCTCCAGGGGATCCGACACCCTTTTCTGGCCTTCGTGGGCACCTGTGTGAGCGGGAGTGTGCACACATATATGCAAAATAGAATAAAATTTTGTTTTGTTTTAATTCTTAGTGAGACTCAGAGACGTTCAGCAATCTACCCCGAGGCAGCACAGCTGTGAAATAGCCGATTTAGTGGTCTGTGCTTTGCTGTAGAACAAAGTCTGGAAAGAATCAATAGAAGTCCGGTGCCTCCAGGTGCAGAAATATGGGCATGAATATCTGACAGAAAGGAGAGCAACGTCTCCAAGTACTGCTCTGAGCCTGTGTGTCTTGTGTCTGTATGTGGAGATAGTTACTCATCTGAACGGCTCTGTGCACACTAGGCAGACCAGAAGGGCTGTAACTGGATTCAGCATCACGCAGTGGTCAGAGACAGAGGAGGTACTCCCTGCTCACACTCCAGGGACTGCCTCCCACAGCCATGAGCCAGGACGAGGCTTCATTCAGGATCGTGGCAAGCAACCCTCACAGCATAAACAGAGATGAGCGCCTCCTCAGAGAGCTTTCCTTGTCAGTGGACAATAAGGAGATGTGGGCAGTACAGAGAAAAGATGCTACCTCATGACCAGGGACAGCTCTTCCTGTGGCCCTGGAAGCTGTCGTGGGGTGGCAGCAATTACCGCCAAGCAATGGACACTGTGTGGGAACTCAGAAGACCCATACCCCATTTTCACTACTGGCAAATTCTGCTTGCCAACCATTCTCTGGCCACAGAGCAAAGTTGGCGGGGCTGCCTTGACTCTCCTGTTGAAGTAGAGATAAATGGTGGGGTGAGCTAGGAGGAGCTCTTGTTTCTTTTTGAGACAGGGTCCCATGTACTCCAGGCTAGCCTCAAATTCCATATAGAGCTGAGGATGACCTTGAAATTCTAACCTTGCTTCCTCTACTCAAGTTCTGGGATGGCAAGCATGCACCATTGAATCCACTTTATACTAGGCACGCGCTTTACCATCTGAGCTGTAAGCCCAGCACCAGGCTCTTTCTGGTTAACTCTCTCTGTCTCTCTTTGTCTGTGTCTGTCTGTCTCTCTCTCTCTCTTTCTCTCTCTCCAAGGAAGAGTTTCTCTGTGTAGCCCTATCTGTCCTGGAACTTGCTCTGTAGACCAGGCTGGTCTTGAACTCACAGAGATATCCACCTGCCCTCTAAGTGCTGAGAGTAAAGACGTGTGCCACCACAACCCAGCTTTAAATCTATTTTTAAGTGTGTGTACGCACGCAGAATCTGGGTTGACAAAGGGAGAGAGGTTTGGTGTCACCTAAAAGTTCAACATAAAATTATCACAACTCAACACATGACACTCCCGTGTGACCACCCAGACAACCACACTGTTCTCTGTGTTGTGCCTTATACCTAGGAGCTGAAAGATACACCACACACAAGTAGCCATTGGGACCACTTTTCAGGGCACGGTCTGTGGCACCAGATCTTCACACTGCTGTTCAGCTCTTCAGCACCATTTGCAGAATGTCTTTGTCTTTTCAAACAGAAACTCAGTTACCCTTAGGCAATGGTGTCTCAATCCTGGTATCTTCTGTCTCCATGAATTTGCCTGTTTGAGATATTTCACAGGAGTGGATTCTGAGGTATCCCTTTTTTTCCTGTTTTCTTTCACTTAGCACAGAGATCTCAAGATTGACCCATGTGCTAACAGGTAGCAGAATTCCTTTCCTTAAATTTTTTTTATTTTAATATTTTTAAAAATAACACGTATGCATATGTGCCTCTGTGTGAGTATGTGTGGGTGAGTGCAGGAACCTGCGGTGGCCAGAAGACAACCTCAGATCCCCTGGAGCTGGAGTTACAGGCAGCTGTGAACTGCCCCACATGACAGTGCTGGGACCCAAACTCAGGTTCCCTGCAAGAGCCATGTGTACTTTTAACCCCTAAACGGTCTCGCTAGTCATGACTCCTTTCCTTTTTAAGGCTGAGTGCTATTCCATTGTCTGGATCCACCACATTTTACTATCCACTCCTCCATGGAGCAGCATGTGAGTTGTCTTCCTCTTTCAGCTCTCGGGTGTAAGGCACAACACAGAGAACAGTGCGGTTGTCCGGGTGGTCACACGGGAGTGGCATTTGTTAAACTGTGATAATTCTATGTTGAACTTTTGGGTGACACTAAACCACGCTCCCTTTGTCAACCCAGATTCTGTTTTATTATTACATTTCATCCTTTGCAATTTTGGGGTGGAACACAGGGTTCTGTACTCACAGGGCATGAGTGGCACCCTAGCCTGACCCTCACTGTGTCCTTCCCCACCCCTTCTCTAGGTCCAGAAGGTTCGTGAAGGTGCCATGCTCAGGAACTAGAGCCAGGATGTATTCACAGGTCTGTGCTCGGAATATATGCTGTCTCCTCCACAGCTTCAGGGCCTGAGCTGGTAACTCTGCCACTGTGCCTCAGTTTCTTCATCTCTATCTGTCAGCTGGGGACAGAATAGCACCTGCCTCTCAGGTTCGGAGCATAAGGCAGGTAAAGCCAGCACTGGCACAGAGTGATAAGCATTTATGAGTGACAGCACTGACTGCTCACGGCCCAGGGCAGGGGAAACAGACTGCAGGTTGCTACCTTGTTTTTTTATTTGCCTTTTATCTTGGTTGTTTGTGTTAGGGTCTCACTATGTAGCCCTGGCTATCCTCAGACTCAAATTCTCTTTGTAGGGCTAGACATGGGCTGAGTGGTTAAAAAAGCACTTGCTGCTCTTGCAGAGGGTCAGAGTTCAGTTCCCAGAATCTACAGGGTGTCATATATACATGCAGACAAAGCACTTGTACACATAAAATAAAATAACCTAAACAAATTAAAAAATAAAACAAAAATCAAAACCATCTTTCTATGTATGCCAGGCTGGGATTTCAGGCGCAAGCCATGGGTAAATTAAGATGTGGGAGCCTCCCCTCTGGCTCAGCACCTTTCCCATGACACAGGTGCCTGGCTGGGGGAGGGAGGAGAGTACCTGCCCTGAGGGAGCTTCTCTGTCTTCACAGAAGAAAGAGCTGCCCAGCCCCAGAGAAGATGCTCCAAACTGAGATCCTTCCCACTGGTTTTGCCTGTTTGTCAGGCTAGTGGAGGGATGGATGGATGGATGACTCACCACTAGCCAGGTGCCCACTTCTCTGCACCCTTGCCCCAGGTGAGGTGAGAAGCAGACGAGAAACCCCAGCCCAAGGCCCGAGGCAGGACAGGTGTGACTGGCTGTGGTCTCCCTCCCACACCCACACAGGCCCCAGACCAGTGTCTGGGGCCAGCCTGGCTGTCTCCCAGGCTCTGAAATTCCAGCTGTCTGTCCCCAGGCCTGGAACCAGGAGTCCGGGTGGGCCTCCAACACTCACCTCAGGCTCTGCCTTTCCTGGGAGCAGCCACTTGGACTTCTGGCCATAACCTGGGAGTCCAGCTACCTACTCATGAGCTGTTTGACCTTTGGCAGATTGTATGCCCTCTCTGGGCCTCAGTGTCTTATCTCTGGATGGTTGGTTCCACGATCACCTCTTGGCCCCTGAGACCCATAGGTGCTTCCTCTTACTCCCAAATCCAGAAGTCAGACACACATCCTTCACCTTCATCAGAGGGCAGGCATGCTGGGTCAGGAGAGCAAGTCAGTGCCGGGTGGAGGAGCTATGAACAGTGATGAAGCTGAGGTGCTCTCTGCCATACGCAAGTGGTGGGGGGAGAGAGAGGGGGACCCTGCACCCTGGGATCCTGCAGCATTAACACAATTAGGTTCCAGGGAGCTGGTACCTTCCAAAGGAGAATAAGACAAAGGACAAATTTCCACAGGCTCTCAGCCCAGACATGGCCTGCTTCTGGGATCAGGGTGGGAACAGTTAGTGGTCAGTGCCCACTGGCTGGCTTGGCCCATGCCCAGCACCTCCCTCTCACGTCTAATACTCGTAGGGCATCCAGTGATAGGGTGTCATACATCCTCATGAGGAGGGAGACAGGACTTGGATACTGGCCCCACCTCCCTGCCATCACCAGTGCAGAAAGCGCCCGTAACTCCGATGCTGGTCCAGCCCAGCCTTGGCTCCAGAGAAACAGACTCCTAGCCGGGGAGATGATCGTATGGCTAAAGTGCTTGCTGAGCAAACGTGAAGATGTGAGCTTGGACCCTTAGCACTCATATGCAAGCCAAGCATGACTGAAGTATCTGTAAGCCCAGCACTGAGGGAGTTACACAGGGGGATTCCCAGGAGCTTGCTGGCCAGCCAGTCTGCTGAAACGGGGAGCTCCAGTCCTGATCCAGTGAGAGATCCCGTCTCAAAGAATAAGGTGAAGTCAGGCGGTGGTGGAGGCAACACATACATTCAATCCCAGCACCCAGGAGGCAGAGGCAGGTGGATCTCTGAGCTCAGCCTGGTCTACAGAGTGAGTTCCAGGACAGCCAGGGCTGTGCAGAGAAACGCTGTCTCAGCCCCCACTTCCCTCAAAAAACAGTGAAAAGTATATTAATTATGATATAAAATATGGAAGAAGAAAGGAATTTTGATATCAATAAATGTTTAAGAAAAAAAAGATGGAGTTGGGGTGGAGAGATAACTCAGCAGTTAAAACAACACCTCCTGCTCTTCCTGAGGACCTGAGTTCGGATCTCAGCACTCAAGTCAGACAGCTCACGACTGCCTCTAAGTCCAGCTCCAAGGAATCTGACACCAGCTTCTTGTCTCTAAGAGCACACACACACACAGACACACACACACACACACTTACACGCACATACATACAAACACATACACACATACACACACATATATACATACACAGACACACTGACAAGACACACACATGCATACAAATGCATACACACACAGACACACACATAATACATATTTTAAAGATAAGGTGCAGAGTGATAAAGGAAGTTATCTGGCATGAGCCCTTGCTACATGGGCACACATCTTTACAGCATGCACACACAATACCAGGAATGTAAGCTCTCTCCTGAGCCTGCTGGAGGCTTCAGGGGACACATAGATGAAGTAGTACCTACTTGTTTAGGGCACTGACCAGGGCTTGATACCCTGGATAGCATTACCAGAAGTGAACTAGAGAGAGACAGGGAGGAGTGGCTGGCCTCAAGGAAGGCCAGGCTAAGACAGCACTGAAGGTGTCAGCCTTGTAGGCTGTGTCTGAAGATACTGTACATGTCTTTCTTTCTTTCTTTCTTTCTTTCTTTCTTTCTTTCTTTCTTTCTTTCTTTCTTTCTTTCTTTCTCTCTCTCTTTTTTTTTCAAGACATGATTTCACTGTGTAGCCCTGGCTGTCCTGGAACTCTCTTTGTAGACCAGGCTAGCCTAAAACTCATGGAGATCTGCCTGCCTCTGCATCCTAAGTGCAGGGTTTAAAAGTATGCCCCACCCCCTCCTAGCCCATACACGTCTTTCTGCTTCATCATGGATCAGAAAAAAATATCAAAGGTAATCCTGGGATAACCAGGCCTGGCAGGAAGCTGAGGGGCTTCTCCAGGCCCAGTGGGATCCTGAGAGGCTGAAGGCCTGCAGCCCAACCCTGGGCAGTGACTTTGAGCCAAGTGGCCCAGGGCACATCACTATGGGGAATTCCGAGCATATCCCAGAGGTTGATTGGTCCTCGCCCCAACCACAGCTAAGGAGTCAGAAAACACCAGAGGCCTGTGCTGTGTCTATTCTCACAGGACCGAAGTCAACCTGGAATTCAGCTTTGCTTTCCCCAGCTGTCACCTCGCAGTGGCCACAGCAACTGTTTCCCTGGCTGAGGTTTGGCTTGTTCATCATGAAACACAATGTCAGCAAAGTGGACTGGCCAGCCCAAGCAGCCCCTGGGTGAGCAGGAGATCTTCTACTTGGACCAGCAGTGCCAATGTGTGGGGTGGCAGACAGGCTCTGGGACTCTGACAACTGGCAGCATCTCTGCCTCTGTGTGCCTGGGGACATTGAGAAGGAGGTGTAGGTGAGATTTACCCACATCTCCCGATGTTCCTAGCTGTGCAGCAGGCAGCCTCTGGGGGTGCTGTCATCCTTGGGCATAGTATCTAGATTCCTGACATGTAAACTTCCCAATCTTTGAATTGGGAATAATTGTAATAAACAGATGGTCCCAGGCTAATGATGGTTTGACCTAAGAATTTTGTCTTCTGCTAGGCGGTGGTGGCGCACACCTTTAATCCTAGCATTCAGGAGGCAGAGGCACATGAGTCTCTCAGTTCGAGGCCAGCCTGGTCTACAAAGTGAGTTCAAGGGCAGCCAGGGCTACACAGAGAAACCCTGTCTTGAAAAATCAAAAAGAAAAAGAAAAAATTTTTTGTCTTCTTGCTGGTGTGACACATTCAGAAGCTGCACTTTGAATTTTGACCTTTTCCTGACTTTTGCTAAGAGGTCTAATCCTGGGGACTGGAGAGGTGGCTCAGTAGTTAAGAGCATTTACTGCCCTTACAGAGAAAGCTAGTTCAACTTCCACCACCCACATGGCAGCTCACAACTGTAACTCCATCTGTCACTCCAGTTTCCCAAGCCCTAGGATCCAGCCTACTGCTGACTCAGGAGCCTCCAGGGCTCCAGTTACAGTGGCTGGTCAAGCAAGCCTGTTAGCGTGGTGGGAAGGGCAACCTGAGCCTGTCTTCTGCTGTCCACCTCAGTTCCTGAGTTGCCTCAAACAGGCCAGCACTGCTCTCCTGTGCTTTGACATGGGAAAGGTATCCCTGGGCCCAGGGTATGTCAGAGAAGCAGGACAGGACTAAAGACTTGTATTATGTAGAGCTTTGGGGGAAGTCAGGGCCAAGATGGGACACTGACTCCATGAAGCACAAGAAGGCTGAGAAGTGACCTTGAGTATAAAAGAGAGACCATAGGCAAGGCCAGAGGCTAGGTAAGGATAAGGGGTCCCCAACATGGAAGAGGCTAGTCTGGGCTCTATAACTCCGCAGTGCTAAGATCCTCCAGTATTGGTGACTGGGGCTGATGCATTAGCAGTATCTGTCAGTGGCAAGTGGGGCTGGAGACACTGTCACCTGCGTGGATAGGATACTCCAGACCAGTTGCACAGAGTCTTTCAGCCACCCAGGAGAGAGGGTGACAGAGAGAGGAGATTAAGCCAACACTGCAAAGGAGCCACGGGACAGGGCGTCTCACTCAAGTCTAATGGCATAGTGCGGGAAATGATTAGAATGCCCGTCTCACCCACAGGTCTCAGGTCCCAGAGCTGCCAGGTGGGATGTGAGCTTTTGTCCCTTGTGATGCCCTTCCTGGTCTGTCTAGCCTGGGAACCTGGGAAAGCTGGAGGTCCCAATGCCACGGGTAGTATTGGGCAGGAGAAAGGATGTGTTAAGGGGCTGAAGAGATGGTTCAACAGTTGATTTCTGCTCTTGCAGAAAATGGAGTTTGCTTCCCAGCATACATGTCAGGTGGTTCACAACTGCCTATAACTCTAGCTCACAGGATCTGATACCCATTTCTGGCCTCCACAGGCCACACACACACACACACACACACACACACACTCATACTCACACAAATATTAGATGTTTTTGTTTTGTTTTGTTTGTTTGTTGTTGTTGTTGATATTTTGAGGCAGGGTTTCTCTGTGTAGCCCTGGCTGACCTGGAACTCTGTGGACCAGGCTAGCCTCAAACTCACAGAGATCCACCTGCCTCTGCAACCCAAGTGCTAGGATTAAAGATATGTTCCACCACTGCCCGACTTTTTTTTTTTTTTAAAGAAGAGATATGTCAGGTGTAATGATGACTCTAATTAATCTTTAAGATCGTATCATGCAAAAGACTGCATTTCTCAGTTGGACAGACCTGCTTCTGCTTCAGATCCTGTGTGACCTTGGCCAAATAACTGACCTCTGGTTTTTCAAGACAGGGTTTCTCTGTGTAGCCCTGGCTGTCCTGGAACTCACCCCGTAGACCAGGCTGGTCTCGAACTCAGAAATCCGCCTGCCTCTGCCTCCCGAGTGCTGGGATTAAAGGCGTGTGCCATCACTGCCCGGCAATAACTGACCTCTGTATTTATGTACAGTGATATGTCTCTGTTGCAGAACAGCCACAGGCCCTAAGTTCTGTTGATATGGATATAATCAACCCAGCCAGTGCTCAATCAATGACAGCTTTCTCTTCCCTCACATCTGTATCCCTATGGCTAAGGGACGCAGGCTTGGCACTCTCCAGAAAGCTGGCACTCTGGGCTACCACAAACCCAGCAGATCCCAGGAAGGCTTGAGACTGCCTGAGGTAGACTGATGTGGTTGAGCTGCCTGGAGGCTGCAAACCAGAGGTCAAGCCTCTAGCCACACCTGATGTGATCTTCCTTCCTGCCTCCATGAGCATGTCCCAGTTGCTCCAGGGCCACATTTGCCAATGGGAGGCTGCACCCAGGCTGCTCCCATGCCTGAGGTTTGCCACTGTCTGTCCCTAAAGGTTGACTCTGCTCTCCGGGAGGGTTCCAGATGGGGCCTGGAAGTCAGCTTGGCTGGCAGCAAGCAGGGTAGCTCAGGAGGTGAGATCATCTTCAGGCCCCAGAAGCCCCCATGGGCAGTCCATTCATTCATTCATCCATCCTTCACACCACTCTGTGTGTGTGTGTGTGTGTGTGTGTGTGTGTGTGTGTGTGTGTGTGTGTGTGTGTGTGTGTATGTGTGTGTGTGTAATTCTCTCCTCCCCTGTGCTGGCCTATAGGTCCGTTCCAGGTTTCCTTGGGCGGCTCTTGGACCACCTGGGTGAAAACTATTCAGGTTCTTTGGTGTCCACTCCTGTGTCTTGAAGGCTAGACTATCCAGATGAGTCCCTGAGAAACTGTCCTGGGGAATATAAAGGTGCAACCAGGAGTTGGCAGAGCAGCTGACAGCAAACATATATTGGGGACTCAGCTGTGGCTCCCAAGAGCACTGAGCCATGGCCACCTGAGCCTTGTACACAACCTGGTTTCTGTTGGCTACCCTGAGAGGCCCGGTGGGCACTGATATGTCAGGGATAGATCCCAAGATCTATCTGGGACAGCACTTCCTGCAGGACAGATGCCTGGGGGCAAGTTCTGCTAGACCTTGGGGACCAGGGAGAGGTCACCTGTCTCAGGAAGGAGGGGCTAGGGTAGAGTGTATAGGTGGCCTTATTCCTGGCTCTCCTCAAGTTTCTTTTCTGGGGCCCAGGCCTACCAAGCCTGGGGTTTTGTCGGAGCCCCCCTTTCTTATCTCACCAGTGCTGGTGAGGAAGTACCCACGATGACCTGCTGACCCAGATCACATGGCCAGGGAACAGGCTGCCTGGCCCTGGGGCAGGGACGGCTGGACTCCTTCCCAAGCACTCCAACCCTCAGTGTCGCTGCGCCTAGCATGGAGCTGCAGAACTGCTAAATTGCACAGGGGACTCCACACCCCTGGAAGATCTCGTTCATATTAATGGCTTTGCCAGGGTCCTCTCATACACTCAGGCCCCCTCCCCCCAGCTGGCCTGATTAGCAATGAGTACAGCACCAGGAAAATTATTAATTTTCATCCCTCAAGTTTACTTCTGGGAAAGTTTGCCAATTAACTTCGCACACCAAGACTCCCAGAGTGGAAGGGAAGAGGGGGCAGAGGCCCAGACCAGACCCAGGGGGAGGGGTAGCAGGTGGAGGATCCAGCCTCAGGAACATGGAAGGTCAGACAAGGCCAAGGCCACCAGCCAGGAGGCTGCTCCTGCTCATAGCCTGAGAAGGGCCAGGCTTCCTCACTCCTGCTCCTTCGGGGCTCTGTGATATTCTAAAAACGTGGAGGGGCAGAGCTGGGTAGGGAGACAGAGAGCTGGGTACCCTGGCTTGGTGTCCTCTCGCTGTATGTTCTCTCTCTCTCTCTCTCTCTCTCTCTCTCTCTCTCTCTCTCTCATGCTGCGTTTAGAACCCAGGGTCCTCCCCCCCCCCAGCTAGGGAAGTGTCTAGCTCTTATC
>CM052710.1:1485079-1518162 GCA_028551405.1 Uromys caudimaculatus | reverse complement strand
AGAGAGAGAGAGAGAGAGAGAGAGAGAGAGAGAGAGAATGAGACAGAGACAGAGACAGAGAGAGATCTCTACTTCTGAACTGCGGGACCTGCCCAGCAGCCTGTAGAGTGGAGAAAGGCGAGCCACCTTACCCAAGGCCTGAATATCTGTTGGCGCTGTCTTCCCCAGCTGTCTTCCGGATGCCTGGCTCAAGAATGCACAGCAAGCCAGAGAACAAGGCCCCTGAAAGGCCTTTCTTTGCTTTTTAAAAAGGCAGTCAATAATAATATCCTCCTGAGCTGCCTCAGGGAAGGGATGCCCCTAGCATCCACAGTCTATTCTGCTACTCTGGTCACTTGACTACTGGCCACTACCACCCAGCTCCAAAGACTCCCTACACTCAAAGATGGAACTGTGGCTTTAAATTGCAAATTGAGGGCATTTTCTCTTCTTGTTACACAAGGGAGGTTTGTGAAGCATAGCACCCGTCCCTCCGAGCCTTCACCATCCCTTCATCGTCACTGTCTCTAGCGAAAGTTGACTTCCCTGTCCACTCCAAACCTGGCAAACAGAATTGTAAATAAGTTCATGGGCATGACAAGATGCCTGCTGCCGGTGGTTCTGCAGGCATACGGACGGAGGGTCGGGTCAAAGGAATTCTGGGGACTTGGGACACAAAGAGGACTCTGCCACTAGGGGAGGGTGGCCTCCCCTTTCTGACCACACAGGACTTTGCAGGAAAGAAGGCGGTGATGGGGCCCTGGGCTTGGCGGTGCGGACTGCTTCTCAACCCGGCACACACACTCCCTACCCAGAAGGCCAGTCAGTCAGCCAGCTAGCCAGGCCTTCATGGGCCCGGCCACTTTCCTGGGCTCCTTGTCCCACTCGGGGAGTAGCCAGGAGGACCAAGGCCTCTTTTCTCACTATGGACACGCTGGAGTTTCCAGGGCTACACTGAGCCAGAGGCTGGGTATTCTGAGTGTGGTTAGTAACCAAGGCTGCCAGTGTCCCTCAACAGACAAGGGGCCAGTAACTGTCCTTGCTCAAGGGTAGGGACAGTGACATTGGTGAACTGTAGGCAGAGACCAGGCTTCTCAGGGAGGAGCCCTAAGAAGGACAAAAACTGAGCCAGTGTCCCTGGAAGGCCCTCTTCCCCTCCCCCAGGCCTCTTAATCTTTAACTGCTTCAGGGCTAATCCTGACCCCTGAAACAAGCAGGGCCAGCTTTTCCCAGTTCTAGGCACCTCCCTTAGGCTGGAAAGAGATATCTTAAAGGAAGGCTGGAGCAGGGACCACGTGGAGCACGCATAGGTTAGGATGTCCCCGCGGATGTTGGAGGCACACCTAACTTTAACCCAATTTCTCCATTGAGAGCTTTGCCCAGAGTGGCCAGAGGCCAGCAGGCAGAGTGGGGCAAGTGGACTTAGGACCCTGACTGGGGTCTAAAGGCCAAGGAGCAGACTGATCCGGGTAGGGGTGGCTCCAACTTCAGTCAGAGGATATTGTGGTCCCTGGAGTAAGCAGGGGAGGGGGCTTCCTCTAGAAATCCGCTGGGCTATTGTTGCACTTTTCGAAACCATGGAAGGTTTCCAGGAGGCAGTGACAACCCCAAATAATAATAATAACGCTCCTCCCCCAGCAGCAGGAATTCTGGAAAAAACAGCTGCTGCCGTTATCGCCCCAGGAAAAAACAAGGTCAGGCGCTGCAAAGATTTAATTTAAGGTGCGCCCCCGCAGCCTGCAGGCCACGCACCAGCACGCAGGCGTCCTTGGAGCGCGGGGGTCGAGGCCTGTGGGAACCCGGGGGCACCCAGGCTGTCTCTGCATCCACCCAGAGTCCAGCAAACCAGAGCTAGCTCTAGACGTCTCAGCAGGGAGTCTGGGGCGGGCCCGCAGTCGCCTGGGGCCATAAGCGGACCTCACTCCGGCTGCTGGCTGCCCCGAGCTTCTGGGGGGCTAAATCAGTCTCTAACAAAGCACTCTGAAATGAGGGGCGCTGTCAGGAGAAAATAGCCCGACCTTAATCAGAAGTGACGGCAGAGTGGGCCGCAGGCGCTGGCAGGCCAGGTCGGCTGGAGCCCAAAGACCCTTGTCCTTGGCGGCCGGGGCTGGTAGGGCTGGCTCCAGGCGCTCAGGGGCGGAATGGCTGGGCTGGAGAACTCTCGCCGCCGCCCAGTCCCCACCGACCACACTTGCTGAATAGAGCTCGGGTGGGGCACATGGAGCTGTCCGGGCTAGCTCTGGGCTCCGCCGCCTACAGAGCCTTGGTGATGGCCTTGGGAGTAGGGGACAGACGCTTCACTCCACGCAGACTGGAGAGGAGTCCCTGAGACAGCGCGCGCGGCGCGGCTCAGAGCATGTTTCCTAGGTGCTCCGCGCCAGCCAGGGGAGACCTTGAAGTCACTAGCGTGGACAGAAGAGTACCCAGAGATTCCCTGGTCTGTGTTGGCAGTATTCATTTTCTCGACTACCAGATAGGAGGGTCTGGCTTGGCTCTCCAGGCCGCCAAGCCACCGCCGGGGTCGCCTATCTTCCAGGCAGAAACCAACCAACACCCATGAGTCCCCTATTTCCCAAACTGGGGAATAAGGAGCAGGGGTTAGGAGAAAGGCAGAGGGGGGAGGGGACAGGGTCGAACACGTTGGGTTTTTTTTTTTTACTTTAAAATTATATATTTTATGTCACAATCACTTTTCGTTAAGACCACAAGCATCCAATTTGGCTTGGCGTAATAAAATCAGCCGGAGCTCCCTTAAACGGAGCCATTGCAGAGAATTAAGTTGTGAAATCTAATCTATTATATCCATAAAGGAGAATGCTTTCATTGTAAATTCAGGTTATAAAGAAACTATACCTGGGCCGCCAGCCTCCCTTTCGGATTTGCTACTTGAAGACTTATCAAATTACTTCAAAATGTTGGGCTCCCCTCTCTATCTCATGGCAACCAAATTAAAAGTGGCAACATTTCTTTAATACCTAAGGTTGGAAACAACTGGTTCAACAATGGGAAATAATTTTTAAGACACCTCCATTCGCGTCAGGAAGCACTCTACTCCCCCAATTAAATTAGTTTTTAAAAACTCTAAATGCACGACGACTCGGTAAGTTCTCTACTGTTCCGGCGGAGGGCTCTCGGGTGCAATCCCGGATGGTTCGCACGTGGACCGCACACACCCGTGGCTCGGACCCACAACAGCAGCGCACCGCACACCTGCGGGATCGGCGCCTCGGTGCCTGGCTTCTGCGCCCCCGTCCCAGGCGCCCCGCTGGTTCCAGAAATGACTAGACCAGACAAAGAAGTCGCCAACGAGGGGTTAAGCCGCCCCTCACCCTTCTCAGAATACAACCTTCCAGAGAGCCAGAGCAGGGGAAACCTAGCACCCTAACATTTCTTTGGTTTTACAAACGGATTGGGGGGTGTTTGCTGCCCTTCCTGGAAGGGGGTTGGGCCTAGGTCGGTCTCTCCCTCCGACACCTTCTTCCATTTCTGAAAATTAATTAACTCCGGGATTAGGCTGGGACGTCCTGGGCTGGACATAAGTGGGGGGGTCACCAAGGACTCTCCGTCCTCGATCTCAAAGAGGGGTGTCTGGGGGACGTCGAGGAGATCGATAAGTTTCTGGATTCCCAGGGAACTGGCGGACGTGGCTTTTGTCAGGCCTGCGAAAAAGATTTATGAGGCGCCGGCGGAGTGTTGGGCCGGCTTCGCCCGGGCGGCCAGCGCACCCCGTCTAATCTTTGATTTCCATCTCATTATTGTTCCCCCCTCCCTTCAACTCAGTGTCCGGAGAGGAGAACAAAGGGATGAGGATGGGGGATGGGGAGGCAGGCATTGGCGGTTGGGGGATCCCCACATAAACTTGGAGCCCCCAGAACGCCCAAAGGCTCGTGCTCCTGCGAGTGTTCCGGGAGGGTGAGGGAGGTGACCCAACAGGAGCTGAGGCCACCGGAGACCCGCAGCAGGGCCTGGGTGGGCGTTGCAGTCCTCTGGTGCAGTTCAGAGCCAGAGCCCAGCGGGATTCCTAGGGAAAGATCCGCAGAAAGGCCCTAGGGTGATGCGAGAAGGGGTAGGGGCAGCTTTCCCCTAAATGCAATTAATCGGGGAATGGGGAGACACGTCAGCCCTTGGTAGAGCCGAAAGATGGAGGCAGGATTCTTTTATTCCCACCCCCACCCCGTTCAGAAAAAAGGTCTGTCCAAGCGGGCGAGAGAAGGGCGCAACTTGAATCTTTCATGTTAGCAAGGGAGAGAGAGAAAAAAAATCCAAAATGGAAAATGATTTTATTGGTCACTACCCATAAGTCAAGTAAAAACAAGGATAATTAGAGAGTGGGGAATTCGGGGGCCATAAATCCGCGGCGCCTTCTTCACCGGCGTCGGAAGCTTTATGGCTTGTTGAGTTTTATTTTGAGAAACGAAATGGAGAGTTTTGGTGGAAGCGGGACAACCCACCAAGCGCTGCGCGGGCAGACAGACGCGCGCAGCGAATACGCCCGGGACTCTGGAAGGTGGCCACAATTAAGGATCGCTTTGTCCCAGAAAGAGGGGCCTTCCTCCCCGCCGGGACCCTTCTCTCCATGTGGGAACCGTGCTCAACCCGACTCTGGGTAGGGAAGTCACATTCTTCCTCACCCAAACTACGACGAAGATAGACACTTGGTGTGCGTGGGGTCCCAAAGTTTTTAAACAAGATCCACTCCACTCGCAGCTTCCAAACCTCCACCTGGGGCTGCACGCCTGGGGGCCTTTTGTTCTAATTTAAGGGGTGGGAAGGATGGGACAAAAGAAAAACAACCCACCTTACTTTGCAATCTTCCGCAGAGACTGGAGTACTACTTTTCATTCCATAGGGGTTTCTAACCCCAACAGACTGAGGCCCGTTTCCTCTTCTGAAATGGTCTTCTCACAAAGCCACCCTTAGCCGACAACGTGTAAAATTCCACTATCGGGTAAGCCAGTGGGGACGCTTCTGGCTCAGCTGCAGCTAACTTGGGAGAAAAGAAAGTGAATTCTTCAAGAACTCCAAAATAACAGCGTCCCTTTCCCGGCAACTCGCGCCAAGCTTCCCTTTGTTTTAAACACACATATAAAACCCTTGTTCTTCCTAGGAACGGGGGGCGGGGAGAACTGCGGGTCCACATTCAGAAGCGCTCTCCCCCTAAAAAATATTCTCGGAGGAGCTCTTTTGTTTGAAGTGGGTATGGGGGAGGGGACAGGGCCAGCTCCAGTTCAGCTACCAGGCTCTTCCGATGCTGAAAAATAACAAACCACCACCAACAAAAAAACACAACTCAGTTCGCTGAGGGTATCTCCTAACCCCGCCAATCTGGAGTTCCCGGATCCGGGAGGGATTCGTTCCTGGACACCAGGCGCGCAGCAGGAGCCAAGCCCGGGTTTCCCTTAGGTAAACATCCCGGCTCAGAAAACGAGAATTCTAGGTTTCCAGGTTGGGGGATAACTTTGTGAACCACTATGACGAAACAGAGCCATCCTGCTGTGGTACCCACGCCGTCCTGGGTGAATTTCGTGGGCCTCGGAAGAAAGCGACGCGCATTTCCACAGGGACTGGCTCCAAGCCCCGTCCTGAGGGTGGTGGAGAGCCCAGTAGGGATTCCAGAACACAGCGCAGGGGCTACTCCGAGTTCGGCTGCCGTCCCAGGACCCCTCAGAAAGACACGTTTGCTGCGAAATCTCCTACACACCAGCTGGGTTTTTATTCATTCCCTCCCCAGAGTGGGCTCTGGGCGCGCGGGAAATAAGGAAAATGCACGTACCTGGCGGCGTTCTGAGGGCAGCCTCGCCGGCCCTCGGTAGGCGAGGGAGTCACCCAGAAGCTACTCCCAACCCGGCTGGTTGCCCCAGGGCCTATCCCTCCCTCCCTCCCCGGTCACGCACTCCTCCGAGCTAATTCTCCAGGAGGCAGGAGCGGGATACCCTGCCCGCCTTTCTGGGAGTGGGATCCGTTTTCTAGCGTCACGGCCCGAGCCAACTCCCAGGCCACCGTCGGCGCGCAGGGTTCCCGTGGTCCTTTGGATCAGCAGAGTGTGGTGTGGCCTGGACGCTGGGCTGCAGCTCGTGCAGCAGCTCCACGCTTCCGCGCGCCCTTCTGCATCCAGGCTCCGGCGTGTCCAGGTTCCCATCCGCGAAAACGAACTCTGAGCACTCCAGGAAGAGAAGGCTGCAGCCGCAGTCCAGGAAGGAACCCTAGGGCGGGAGGGGTGCAGGGCGGAGGGGCGGGAGAGCTACCAGCGCCCCGCGGCCGAGGCCCTCGTGGGGGTGGGGAGGGCGCCCAGCCCCACCCACGTGGAGGCCCCCGCCCCGCCTGCACGAGGGCAGCGTCCCCGCCCGTCCCAGAGCTCCCGCCTAGCCCCGCCCCATAGCCTCCCGCAGCGGCCGCTCCCTTTGTCTGGGCAGCTGGTGCAAACCAATAGCATCGCGTGGGCGGTGCTCAGGTTGGCCAATAGATGATCCAGGAGGTGTGGCCGAAGAGGAGGCTCTACCCCGGAGAAGATACTGTAAACCCGGAGGCTTCAGGATCCGGGCTCCGAGGCTGTGAGTGTCTGCAGCTTCGAGCTGGCTTCGCCGTGGAATAATAAATTTTGGATCCCTTTCCACTATCTGGAAAGATGCCCCTAAATCCGGAAGGAAGTGTAAGGGAATCTGGGAAACTTCGGGGCTCTGGGGAGCGGGATGGTGGCTTAGACGAAGTCAGTCCAGAAGCCCCAGGGGACTTAGATTTAGACCAGCCCCTTGCACCCTGGTCACGCAGTCCCGTGCACTTTGAAATTCAGGATGTGCAGCATCCCCGGAAGTCAGGAAGGTGCCCTGAGATAGATTGATAATAACGTGATGTTCAAGGGTAGAGGTGTCTAGGCCCTTTCAGGGAGGACTACTGGATTGGAGGCCACTGCCTCAGGTTCACATTAGTGGGCAGCAACTCATTTGCCTTCTGGGCAGAGAAATATCCAGTCATGAAGGAGATTCAGACCGAAGTGGACCACGGCCAGAGCTATATTGCTGGCTTGCCCCAGACAGGGAAGGATACATCTCAGATGTGTACCAAGCCATGTAGGGCAGCTAGTGCAGGAAACAAACAGCCAAGCCATCCCTCCAGGAGCAGACAGGTGTCTCCTCTTGGGTTCACCGCCTTGTCCTGGTCTCAGACCTGGAGGTATTTCCCAACCTTTTCTCCTTTTCTGCATCTTGGCTCCAAGTGAAATCACAAACCAAGAAGAAAAGGAAACAGCCACCTGATGTAGGGGCTGTAATCTGGTGCCACCAATGGTATGATGAGCCCTGGAGGTAAATGAGGTACATTACATCTCTGGATTTGCAGGGCTCCACCTGAGAGCTATCAATCCCAGCATCTCCCAGGCGGTTGTCACAGAAGCCAACATCTAATTCCTTGTTGCTGAAGGCAGTACTCAGCCACCTTTATGGCTCTGTTTTGAAATTCCTCATTTCAGAAGTCCAGGGATCCTGAGATGGCCTGTAGCTAACTGAAGGGCAGGCGGTAGCACTCAGGGTCTAGGACTTGTCCAGCTATAGTTGCAAACCTCAGACGTGATCAATATAGCCTTGAAGTTCAGCTCCTAGGGATTAAGCATCCCAGGGTGGACACACAAACTGGTTTTTGAGACCAAGAGGGATTGAATCAAGATAGTGGTCAAGATAATCCCTAATAGCCTCCTGTCCCACCCCCAGGCCCTAGAAATGATAGAAAAGTTTTAAAATCCATTACAACCAGAGAACAAGAACAGTGCCTGGGAGACAGGTGGGGGCACTGCTCTTGCAAGAGGGAGCCTTGGAGCACTGAATGAAAACTGCTGGCCAGTAGGAAGGCTCCAAGGAGAGCTTCTCAAAGGCAACCGTGGAATTCTGGGATAGCTGTCAGGGTGATGGGTGGGAGGTCTGTGGAGACATTCTCTTCCTGGCCTCTGCTCAGTAGCAGTGGACTGAGACTAAGCCGACGCCACTGGAGAGCAATGTGTGGAGACGTTCTCCTCAGAGCCCTTACTGGTGCTCTCAGCAGCACATAAGGTCTACTTGCAGAGTAGGAACACGGAGCAGCACAAGTTAGAACCACTGACCCTGGCTGCAGAGTTGGCTCAATGATTAGGAGCTTTTGTTTGCACTTGCAGAGGACCTGGGTTCGAGTCTCAGTAGCTACATTGTGAGTCACAACTGCCTGTAACTCCAGTCCCAGGAGAATCTGGTGTCCTCTTCTGACCTCTGCAGAAGTTGAAGGACCCTCGCTGTACTTCCCATGGGGAATCTTGGGTTTTGCTTGTGCTGTCTATCCCCAGAGCTGTATGTTCAGGCAATTAAACTTAGATAATTTAGCTTAAATTTATCTTAGCTTTAATATCTGAGCCTAGTTCTTGATTTCATGTCTACTTATTTACTACAAGGGTAAGGAGCCCTGCCCCTCCTCCCGACTTTGGGTTTGGCAATATGGCTCCCTCTGGCACATGGGATTGTTACCAGATGCAAAGTAGATGAAGTTTGAAATGTGCTAGCAAGGTCAGCCTTGTTATTGAGTGCCAGGGAGCCAGGCTGAGGAGATCATCTATTGGAGATTAAATGGGGCAGACCTGGTCTCAGGAGGAAAGAGCATCCCAGAGCATACCTCAGTCCCTCGGGCCTGTGAGGACAAGTTTGCCACTGTAAGCCATTTTCTGAGGCTCTCTAAGCAGCATTGTTGTGACAGCTGACTGGGATGGCTGTCCTGACTAATACAGAAGTGGACACTGGGCAGAAGGAACCCTAGGGTATGTGGTTTCGACTTAGAGGTTAGGTTGTGGATGGCAGGGAAACAGGAGGTAGAAATAGTGACATTTCCCCCTGGTTACCTGCAGCAAACTGGGGGAAACTGAGAAGGTAGGAGAGGGTCACACTGTTAGCCTGTCACCTGCCCCCTGCAGAGAGCAAGGCCAGGTGTGATCAAAGGCAGCTTAGAACTGTGTAGTCACAGATTGGAAGGGCTACTGCTTAAACCTCCAAACATGTAGAAAAAGTGGTCTTATTGTTCTGAGAGCAATGACGAAGACAACTTGGTCCAGTAAAAGGACCTAGGCTTGGTTGGGCAAGATGGCTGGCTCCACACACAGGTGAAGATACCCAAACTGTCTTCCGGCTTCCACATGTATGCCATGGCACTTGTGTGTGCACAAGTGCATGCGGGTACACACACACAAACACACACACACACATGTGACTTAGGCCTGTAACAGCTCCAGAGTACCAATCAGATTACAGAGATGGAAGGGTGGCAGCTAGCTGAATGTGTCCCCAGCCAGTTGGAGAGACTGTGTACTTGAGTGAAGCTAAGCTTCAGGCAGAATCATGTTCCTCGAAACAGAATAACTTTTTTTTAAAATGTGTTTGAGGATGTGGGCACTCACAGATATCTGGAGACCAGAAGGAAGACTACTAAGTGTCTACCTTCCCATTCAAGGCTGTGCTTCTCATGGAGACTCTGGCTGGGCTACATTTTCTGGTTTCCTTATAAAAGGGGACACAATGTGGCAGATACAATGTGTATCTGTTTTAGGCACACACAAGCCTCTCTGATGTCCCCTTCCCACACTAGAGTGCAGACAGCTACTCCCAGATGTCACATGGATGATGGCAGGGCAGCCATCAGTTCTGAGATTCCTTGACTGTATAGAGTGCCAGCCTGGAAGTGAAGTTGGACTACTTGCTTTGGGGAGACCAGAAAGAGCGAACTGTTGCTAATGTGGTGGGCAGTGAAGCCGGTGTGTACTGGCTATAGAGGTTTAGTCAGAGCTAACACAAGAAGGTGAGTTTTCAAAGCACATAGGATACTATAAAACAGCACTAGTAACATTTTCAGAGAGAAAAATTGTACTGGGAATGCAGCCAAGTAGTGGCACCCAAGAGGCTGAGGCCATAGAATCGTGAGTTCAGGGTCAGCCTGGACTACTCAGAAAATGCCAGGCAAGCCTGGGCTATATGGTAAGACTATACGAAATTGAAGAGTCATCAAGCTGCAGGGTTTGGATGGAACTCCATGATAGCGTATACAGTGTATGTGAGACCCTGCCCAGACTCAAAAAGAATCTGAAAATAAGGAAAAGATAAAATAATAAAATAATCTGGGGAATAAAATATTCTGGTGGTATTTTGCTTTCTTCTTTACAATTTTATGTATTATTCAGAAATTTACAAGAATACATTATTTATATATTCAGGAAAAAAACAAAATTATGTTTACGTGAAAAAATAAAAATAAACATAAGAAGATACTTTCCAAAAGTCAGCTAGATGTCTTGAGAAAGAAAATATTTCCCCACTGAAATAAAAAATGCTCTTAGCAAGTCAAAGAAGAGGATGGGCTGGGGCATGGGTCATCAGCAAGAGGGGGAGTCAAGCTGAGGACTTTTCTAGAACACATGGTAAAGGACACCCCCCAAAAAAGTGTGAAGTTGAAGCTAAGCACCATGGGAAATGGGCCATTTAAATGAGATTCCAGGGAACAGAAAGAAGGAGAGGGAATAGTTACGGAAATAATAAAACTGTCCAGGGCCAAGGGAGACCCTATGAAAACATCTCAGAACACAGGGAAGAGAGATGCAGGTTCCCAGGGGGAGAACACGCTACCTCCAGAAAAGCAAGGAGCTGACATCTAATGTTGGAAACCTGAGATTCAAAGACAGCGAGGGCACCTTCACCGTCCAGAGGGAAAATTAGCTGAGCCTAAAGTTCCATGCCTGGTCTGACAGGCATTCAGTGACGGGGGGAAAACAAGCACCATTTTTGGTTGTGCCAAGAGAGTTTATTTCCAACAAATACTCTCCGAAATAATTGCTAGATGCTGTACTCCAGCTAAATAAATAAATAAATAATAAATTTCAAGAGGTAGGCAAGGAGGGATATGGGGGCTGAGTCTGCTTCATCAGGGACTATATTGGAAACTGCTCCTGGTGGCCTGGGAGGAGAGTGCCAGTGACCTCAGGACGGGCAGCCTTGGGATAGAGGGTTGTGCACTGTGACCTCAGTGCTGGGGAGATGAGGATCCCAGGGCCTGGTGCATAGCAAGCCGACCTTCAGGTTCATCATAAACAAATAAGGTGACGCAAATCCTTAATCCCAGCACCCAGGAGGCAGAGGTTGGTGGATCTCTGTGAGCTAGAGGTCAGCTTGGTGTCTACAAGTTCTAGGACAGCTACATAATAGAGATGCTGTTTCAGAAGAGTGAGAGACCAAGCATGTGTGTGTGTGTGTGTGTGTGAGTGTGTGTGTGTGTGTGTGTGTGAGAGAGAGAGAGAGAGAGAGAGAGAGAGAGAGAGAGAGAGAGAGAGAGAACAAGATGCCTTAGCAGTTAAAATATTTACTGTTGCAAGCCTGGTCATCGCTGGAATTCACATAAAGGTAGGTAGGAGAGAACTGATTCCCAGGCGTGCCTCTGACCTCCACCTGCACTATTTCCCAATAATAAACAAATACAATTAAAAGTGAGCAGTAAAAGCTTACAAGTATTTAAGGTAGAAAAAGATTGAAAAAGACACCTCATGTCAAACTCTGGTAGTCATATGTCTCTGCCTGTGTGAACACACACGAACACACACACACCACACAGACACATGAATACACACACGAACACACACATGAACACACATGAACATGCATATGTGAGCACATACACACAAACACATACACATGAACACACACAACACACACACATGAACACACATACCAGACATACATGAACACACACATGAACACACATGAACACACACATACATACCATGCACACATGAACGCACACCCAGAGCTACGAGGATTGGACGGTGAACACTGAGGGCTTGCCTGTCATGTATTCTTTGAGTTCCATCCTCAGCACCAGAAAAGTGACCAATCCCTTTAGAAAAATTAACCAGTAGACGAATAGAATTTGATATAAGTCTTCTAAATAGATGGAGCAGAAACGACATATTTAACAGAAACAGGAAAGGAAAGACAGGCTGGTCAGAGGGACAGCAAGATATCATCAAATACAAGCCAAAGCCAACTGGGTGTGGTGGAGTGTGCCTGCAATCCCAGGACTCAGGGGATGGAGGCAGGAGGATCAGAGTTCAAGGCCGGCATGTAACTCTCATTTCACAAACCAAAACAGGGCCAGGGGATTTTTCGGTGGGTTAAGGTACTTGTTCCCATTCCCCATGCCTGACAACATGAGTTCGATACTCTGAGTCCACACAGTGGGAGTGGGAAACTGACTCATGCAAGTCACCCTCTGACGTCCACGCACCTTAGTGTGTGCGTGTGTCACACACACACGAACACACACACAGAGAGAGGGAGGGAGGGAGAAAGAAAAATGTAAAAACAACTACTTTTGAATGAGGAAGCAGGGTCTGGGAAGGTGGCTCAGTGGTTAAGGACGGCCATTGCTCTTTCATAGGACTGGAGTTTGGTTCCCAGCACCTACATGGTGGTTCTCAACCTTCTGCAACTCCAGTTCCAGAAGATCCAGCCACTTCTGGTCTTCACAGGCACTGGGCATGCCCGTGGAAATTCATGTAGGCCATGAGCACATAAACAAGTATTAAACGGGGAGAGGCGGCCTCGCCAGCGGTTTCACATCTCAGAGCCTGTGCAGAGAGCGTTGAAATGCAGCACCTCCGGTACGCTTAGAAAACAGGAAAGGAAGGAGGGGACCAACCAAGCTTCAACTGAAGAAAGTTCCAGAGAAGCCCCAACATGTTTGTGTCTGTCTTCACAGAGGGCCTAGAACACAGATTTCATTTTTAAAATCGTGTGTGTATCTGAGTAGAGGTAAGTACATGGGACCATAGGTGTGTGACACCATGCCAGCTGTGTCTCTCATTCTTAAAACTTAAAAACTGCAAGCCAGGTGTGGTGGTGCACGTCTTTAATCCTAGCACTGGGGAGGCAGAGGCGGATCTCTGTGAATCCCAGGCCAGCCTCATCTACATAGTGAGTTCCAGGATAGCCAGAGTTGTGTAGTGGGACCCTGTCTCGAAAATACAACAAAAACAAAAATCGTAAGTCTGAGGCTGGGGCTGTAGCTCGCTGGTAGAGCACTTGCCTAGCATGGACTAGGCCCTGGGTTCAATTCCCAGAACTGAAAAAAGCAAACCAAACCAACAACCAATCAAACTCCCAGAAACTCTGAGTCTGCCCTGTAGCTTTGATCCCCTTTCCTTTCCTAGTGCACACAGGGTGGGTGTGCGGGTGTGCACAGTGACTGTGTGTGCAGGCACGGGTGTGCACAGGGGTGTGTATCTCTTGTTTTAAGAAAACAAAAAACAAAAACCCAAAACTCTTATTTTTTGTTTTGTTTTTCTGCTCCCCGGCTTAGGAGGTGACTTTATTTTGTCAGGGTTTTGTGGTTGTGGTGGTTGTTATGGTGCTGGTTGTGGTGGTGATGGCTGTGGTGGTAGAAGTAGTAGTTGTTGCTTTCCCTGCTGCCTGTCATTTCTTTCTCAACCATTTTTCTGTCGTCTTATAAACATGTTTCAGTTTCTCAGGTGATGGATAAATACCATCCCCATAATTAAGAGCAAACCATGGAGACTCCCTCCACACCAAACACCGCTGAGGTCAAGGCCCCAGCCTCCAGCTCCCCCCTCTCTCCCTCCCTCCCTTCTCCCTCCCTCCTTCCTACCCCCTCCTCTCTCTCCCATCTGGAAAGAATAGACTATGCTCAGCTTCTGTGTTTTGTTTTGTTTTTGTTCCCAATCCATCGCGGACAAATAATCTTGTAAAATAAAATAAAAAGTATTACTAGAAAAAGGAGAAAAAATCCCCCAAGACATCCAAAATGCAGGTCCTAATTTTTTATTATGAGGTCCAACAAGCATAGCGCGTCTGTCAGACTGCTATAAAAATGCTAAATGCTGGCTTTCAATTCCCGCACTTATCTTGACGGGGACAAGGAAGCAGCAGCTTGGGTGGGCGTGTGTCTGAGGCCACGCAGGGCCACCAGAGCTGCTCTGTGCCACCCACGTGTGCCGGGGATGCAGCTTCAAACATGCTAGGCAAGTCCCCCCTTACTGAGCTGCACCCGAGTCTCACCCCATGCAATGACTTCTGCCTCAACCCCTATGAGCTCTGACAAAAGTCCCCAAAGTTGACCTATGGCTTCTCAGCCCCTCTACTCTCTTGTCAGTTCTACATTTTCTTCGCTGATATTGTCCCTATCAGCCACCAGTCTGATTTCTGTCGCCGTAACAAAACATGTCAGGCTGAGAAGTTTATGGAGTGTACTTAGCGCCTGGTGCAGGAGCTGGGAGTCTGAGAACACAATCTGGCACCCCAGCATGGCAAGGGTATCGTGTGGCAAGACAGAACAGGAATGCCATCTTGGCTCTCTCTAGTCTCCTTGTGCCACTGTGTGGAGACCCCACCTTCATGATCTTATCTAACCTTAATGACCTATGACCTCCAAAATATCTTCAAGTGACTGTGGGAATTAGATGTACAACATGCATTTGGGGTTCAGGGTCAACAGCAGTGGCTCTCTCTCTCTCTCTCTCTCTCTCTCTCTCTCTCTGTTGAGTGACAGCTTCATCTGTGCAGCCTTTGGAATGGTCGTCTACGTCATGCTATCCTGCTCCGTCTCCGAATGCTGTTCCTGAATGGTTGCTCTTTTGGGTTAGATTTCTAGCCACACTCTACGTGCAGAGATATTGCAGATTCCGGCCACAGCCTCTTTCCTTCCTGCCCTATCCTTTGGTCACTTCCCCTTGGACATCCACAGTGCCTTGTGGCCAGCCCAAGGGTCAGGACTCCCAGGGTTAACAGGGAAGGATCTGGGCTGGCTTGTAGGTTAGAGGAAAAGCAGCAGATGCAGGTGTCCCAAAGAACAGGAAACAGGCAGGCTCCCGAGGTCAGGAGCCTGGGGCATCCTGTTTGGGCTGCGTCGTGGTTCATATCTTCTGTAGTAGGTAACATAACGTTGAATAATAGCCAATCCCAAGCTCACAGTGTGTGGCTTGAGAGATTGAGCAGGGCCCTGTGAGCATGGCCCAGTTCACTCTGTCAGTTGGAGAGACTCCCCCACTGCAGGTGACTCAGGGCTGGGGCCATCTGGAAACCTCTTTCTTTGGTGCTAGCTGCCAGAGCGGACCTAGGCATAGACTTCCTCAAAGCAAGATGCCTTCCTTGGGTCCTGACTCGGGACTTCAACAGCTGAACCAAAGCTGAAGAATTTTTCTAGGCCACCAAGACCAGCTTAATTCAAGGGGAGGGGACATACACTGTAAGATGTTGGGTGGGAGCATCAGACATGAAGAGCTTAGATTTGTTTTCAAACTGCTGTGGGCAGGAAGTGTTTTCCAGGCTCCCACCCCTCTGCCTTGGTCCCACAGAGTCTGTAGGATTACCTCCAGATGGATTTTAACACTCAGATTCTTGGCTGGGAGGTTTGGGTCTTAAAGGCCCTATTTTGGCCCAGTGTCTGTCCTGGCCGTAATGGCCCATGGTCTGGTAGGGGAGGACATGACATGTTCTGCACACCCGAGGTTTTCCTGATCGCAGACTGTGGAGCCATGAATCAGCCTGGACGTGGGCTGACTTAGGAATCCTGACCCCTGATGCTCCAATTCAGAGGCTCTGTGGGACCCCAGGAGCTGGAAAGTCTTTTATCACTTATAATTTTAAAGTGTGTGCAATGTGTGTAATAAATATAACAATGTGTACGTAGCAGTTATAAAAATCACACGTATATGATATATATATCTGATATATGTGCATACATACACACATTTGCCAGGATTTTTTTTTTTTTTTAGTAAGCTATTTACTTTGAAATAATTGTAGATTCACATGCTGTTATCAGAAACGACACTAGGAAATCTTGATGGCCTTGACATGGTTTGTCCTCCAGCATACCATGGCTGCTGAGTATCGCCATGACTCCAGCTGTTCCATGGGTGTGAGGACTGCCTTCATTGCTCTCTGGAGCCGCAAACTCCCTCTTCCTTTGGTAACCCTAGCCACCATGATCCTCTCTACTCATCTGTCATTTCAAGGATGTTACACAAACAGCTTTATACAGCACGGAAACATCTCCTTAAGTCAGGGTTTCTCCCTGTAGCCATGGCAGGTTTGCAGCTTGCTGTTTAGACCAGGCTGGCCTCAACTCACAGAGATCCTCCTGCCTCTGCCTCCTGAGTGCTGGGATTAAAGGCGTAAAACAATATGACTCTGGAAAGCAGTTTGGCAGTTTTCTTGGGAGAAAAAAACACAGCTATGAAATAACACGCAATTTCACTCCTGAGAATTTAAGAATTTCTCCCAGAGACGTGAAGATCCGTGTTTACAGGGCATCGGGGGTGGGGATAGACTCATCCCTTGTGGAACTGCCGGCCCAGATATACCCTTCCTTCTATAAGGTGTGTGTGGGTGTGGGTGTGGGTGTGGGTGTGTGTGTTTCACAGCAACAGAAAAGTAACTAAAGGAATAAAATGGCTATGCAGATTTTTAAAAAATATATTTATTTCTTTGTATTTAATTTTTTGAGACCAGCGTCTCCAGAACTGTATGTAGCCCTGGTTTGCCTGGATCTAGCTATCTAGTGCCTCAACAGGATAGCCTCAAACTCACAGAGATCCACCTGCTTCAGCTTCCCAAGGGCTGGGACTAAAGGCGTCTGCCGCCACTCCTGGCAAAGGTTTACTATTTTCAAAGTGCCTGGCATGACACGGTGGTGGTACATGTCTTTAATCCCAGCATTCTGGAGGCAGAGTCTGGCCAGCTCTGTGAGCTCTAGCCAGCCTGATCTACATACAGAGTTCTGGGAAAGCCAAGGCTACATAACAGAGATACTGTTTCTCAAAAATCACAAAATGAAACAAAATGGCAAAATTGTTGTGTATGTGTGAATACAACATAGTACAGGCTGGTCCCGGGAGTTAAGGGCAATCGTGAGCTGCCTGGAGTGGGTGCTGGGACTCTGTCCTCTGGAAGAGCAGTGAGGGCTCTGACCACTGAGCCATCTCTCCATTGCCTGCTGTGTGCATTTCCCTCCAGGATGTGGTGTGAGCATGCATCTTTATGTCTCTGCGATGAATTCCCAGGAATGTAGTTGGTTATTTCATAGTCCGTTTGTTTCCGAGGAAACCACTAAGCTGTCTTCCAGAGCTGTGTCGTTCTGTGTTCTCACAACTATGAATGCTTAACTGTTTCTCCACATCCTCGACAGCATATGCTTTTGTGACCATTTTCTATTTTAGCCATACTGATGGGGATATGCTGATATCTGCTGGTGGTTTTAATTTGCATTTCCCTGACAAAGAAAGAGCTGAAGTCTCTACATGTGCTCATCCGCCATCTGCGTCACCTCTAAAGGAATCACCATTCACATTCTTTTTTGCCTATTTTCTACTTTTTAAGAAAAAAACATTGAGAGTTTTTTTTGTTGTTGTTGTTTAGTTTTGGGTTTGGTTTTTTTCAAGACGAGAGCTTCTCTGACCTTGAGAAGCCGATTATCTTTAAGATTTATTTTTATCTTATTTATGTGTATCTATATATGACTGTGTGCTGCAGGTGTGCAGTGCCCACAGAAATTCTCCTGGAATTGTAGATAGAGCCAGTTGTGAGCCACCAGACAAGGTGTGGAGAACGGAATCTCCTCATCTTCATGAAGAGCAAAAAGTGCTCTAAACTGCAGAGCCATCTTCCCAGCCCTGCTTTTTTTTTTTTTTTTTTTGGTTTTTTTTTTTTTTGGTTTTTTTTTTTTTTTTTTTTTTTGGTTTTTCGAGACAGGGCTTCTCTGTGTAGCCCTGGCTGTCCTGGAACTCACTCTGTAGACCAGGCTGGCCTCGAACTCAGAAATCCGCCTGTCTCTGCCTCCCAAGTGCTGGGATTAAACTGCCCAGCTTCTCCTCCTTCTTTTTAAAGAAATGTTTTAAAATATATATATTATATATATATTTAGACATACCAGAAGAGGGAATTGTATGCATTACAGATGTCTGTGAGCCACCATGTGGTTGCTGGGAATTGAACTCAGGACCTCTGGAAGAGCTGTCAGTGCTCTTAACCGGTGAGCCAGCTTTCCAGCAGCCCCTCTCCCATGGTCTTCTTGTTTGTTCATTGTTGGGACAAAATGTCTGACAGAGAAACTTAAGGGAAAAGAGTTGTTAATTTGGGCTCACAGTTCAAGAGTGCAGTCCACCATGGTGGGAAAGGCCAGAGGCAGGGGTGTGTGTGGAGAGTCCGACTGTACCTGCTTCCTAAGTGCCAGGATTAAAGGCACATGTCACCACAGCCTGGCTCATTCTCTCATTCATATGCAGCCCAATGCCCGAGCCCATGGAATGACATTTGCCTTCTCTAAGGTGGGTCATTCTGCCTCTGTTAACCCAGTTAATATGTCCCTCATGGGTGAGCCTGGGGCCTTGCCTCCTGGTGATTCTAGAAGCTCTAACACTGATGGCTCTAACCACCATGGCTCCAGGCCTGTTTTCACTTTTTGGCCTGAGACAGGGTCTCACTAAGAAGTCAACACAGCCTGACACTGGTAATGCTCCTGCCTTAGCCTCATGGAGTAATTGAGATTACAGGCCTATGCCCCAGATTCCAAGATTCTGCTTGTTTCTGTTTTTTAGTTTTTGATCTTTTTAACTTTTACTTCCGAATAATTTCCAACATATAGAAAAGTTGTTAGACTAGTGCAAAAAAACCACCTACGTTCTATTCACCCTGATTTCTAAAGTGTCAATGGCTTTCCACACTTAGTCTATTTCTGAACCGTTTGGGAGCTTTTTGCACACAGATGCCCGCCGTCTCCCCGCCAGCTCCACACTGAGGCAGCATAGCCACCTAGACAAGGGCAGTGATGTGGTTGAGAACCATCAGGCCTGCTCCTGCTCCTGCTTCACCAGTTACCCACTAACACTCTTGTGGGTCAAGAACGCATCTCGCCAGGCAGTGGTGGCACACACCTTTAATCCTAGAACTCAGGAGGCAGAGGCAGGCAGATCTCTGAATTGGAAGCTAGCCTGGTCTACAGAGTGAGTTCTAAGACAGCCAGGGCTACACAGAGAGTCCTTATCTCAAAAGAAAAACCAAAATAAATGAATAAATAAAAACCAACCAACCAAACAAACAAATAAGAACATGGCCTGGTCTTACAAGACTGTTGTCATGTGATGTCCTTCATCTTAGAACAAATATTCCTGAAAGACTTGGTCCTGTGAAGATTTTGGCCCACGGTTCGGTCTGAGAGTTGGATCAATTGCTTGGAATTCAGGGAAGAAAATGGAGCATGCAAAGAATGCCCAGCAGATGTGTACATGAAGGCCAGAAGCCGGAGCTCACTCCAGGTCTCACCACAGCGCACAAGCCCTCCAGGCTAGTTGCTCTCTTCAGTAAGAGCACGAAGGCCTGCAGCTGGAACTCTGGAGGTGGCTGTCATTTGACAAGGCAACCAAGGTGTCTTAGGTCACTTCTTAATATCTCACCTAAAACAGTCTGAGTTAGCCTTGAGGCTGTAGCTCAGTGGTGGAGCATGTCCTGTAAGCCTGCAACCCAGGACAACCACTTCCGTTTTTAAAGATGGGTCTCATGGAGCCAGGTTAGCCTCAACCTCATTATGCAGCTGAGACTAGACTTTGGATCCTCCAGGTTTTCCTTCCCAAGTGCTGGAATCACAGGCGTGTGCCGCCATGCCCAGCTTGGTAGACTTTTGAATTTTTCTGCGTTTTGTTTCTGAAGAGCACAGGCCGATGATGTAAAAACCCTTGAGTTCAGACTGTCTGTCTCTTTGTTGCATCAGGTCCCACTTCTCTCTCGAAAGTGATGTTGTATGCCTCTGCCACAGCATGTCAGCAGGCCCGGGGTGTCTGTTTGTCCCTCTCTGGTGATGCTAATATTTGCCACTTGGCTGAAGGTGATGTCTGCCAGGTTCCTCCGTGGTGCAGTTAATTAATTAGTATTTTGAACTTACTAATTACTAAGTAATAATTAGCAAGTGCTTTGAAAGCAGATAGTCAAGGCTAAGTAAATAGCCTGCTTCCTCCGACCTTTCACCAGGAGCTGGAGCATCCGCTGCTGATTCCCTGAATCAATTATTAATATGCTAGTTGCCAAATGGAAGCTCTCTAGTCCCATTATTCCTTCTACATTTGGGAGTCAGCTTTCTCCCCCCATTCACGTATTCAATCATTTATTTTTATCATGAATTATTTACATAGTAAATAAAGATAGCAATCCATTACTACATTGTGTTGTTCAGATTGTCCCAGGCCTGGCCAAAGGGAAGCCCTTCCGGCCAGTTCCTGCCTTTCCCTGTGGCTCCATTGTCCCTTGAGCACTTCCTGGCTTTCTGGCACAAGGAGCATTTGAACTCATCCTGCATATTCTGTGTCCAGCCATCCTGCCCTTGGCTCCTCCCAGAGCCCCTGACTCCAGTTAGCTCGGGATTGAGAAGGCTTTTCCCAGCAGGCTCTGCTCACCACTTGCTGGGACTTTGCTGCCTCTGGGCCAGACCTAGACATACACTCTTCCATGTCTATTTCTAGATCTGTCTATAATAAGAAACCCAAGTTCACGCCAGTGCCACAGCTGCAGACCAACACTGTCTTCCTTTCAGGATGCACACCCCCTCTCTGAGGGGCACGGGCACAGTTCGTGTAAGTCTCCATGGCCTCCTGACTCCTCACATCAGCAAGCACCCACTCCCTGGTTCTTCGTTTCCTTGAAAGGGGATAGAGAAGAAAATGTGATGTCACCTCCTTGGGTCCCAGCTGACCACAAACCAGGGGTTAAACAACAGACATTTATTTTCATGGGGTCTTGAAGCTGGAAGATTGAGAGTGAGGTATATGCAGGAACGGCTTCTCAGGGGAGAACAGAGAGAGGACTCATCCTGTGCTCCGTCCAGCTTCAGGGGTGCTAGTGATAACCCTTGGTGCCGTTGTCGCGCAGGCGTGCAGTTTTCCTGAGGCCACTCATCTCTTCCTGAAAATTACTGTCACCTTATGGAGATCTGTCACTGAATCTGGACCACGGTTCTGACATTAATCCTGTTGCTCAGTTCAATGGACAACAGATCTACCTAACCTTGGGTTATAGCCCAAGGACCCTGTTCCCAAAGACACACGTGGGGGCGCCACGTCAGTCTCAAAATCAATCTCTGTCTGTTTCTCTTTCTCTCTGTCTCTGTCTGTCTCTTTCATCTCTGTCTTTGTTTCTCTCTGTCTCTGTCTCTGTGTGTGTGTGTGTGCGTGTACGTGTGTATGTGTGTGTGCGTGCAAGCACGCATGTGTGTCTCACCAAACTTGTTGTTCTAGAACTTACTGTGTAGCCCAGGGAGACACAATCTAAAGTAGTCAGGACCCGTGTCTATGATGATCCCCCAGGGCCTGCAACTGTCTCTCAGGACATCTGGGCTTGGCTCCAGGTTCGATCTAGAGACTGGAGGCCATTACCTAAAGAGCACAGGGAGCAGCTGTAGCAGGGGCCTTTCAGAGGGTGAGACTCCGGCTATAGAGGTAGGAGCCCTCTTTAGGGACTTGTCTGCTTCTCCACGACAGCAGCTTGCTTCTGTGCACTGCATTTCTTCTCCAGTCCTTTTGGAGAGCTGTCCAGCTGCGGAGGGACAGCTTCAGTTGGCCGGATAGCGTTGGAGTTAGAACAACCTTCTCCTACTCATGGAGATTCCCCAGGGGTCAAACCGAAACCTGCGGTTGACTAGGAAAGGTCACTGACTCACGAAAGGGGAGGAGCTTTTAGGCTCAGATTCCTACCCACAAGAGGAGAGTCTGAGCAGAGGCCCCACCTCAGTCCAACTTTATCAGGTATCAGCCCATTTTATTATTTACTTACTTCGAGATACTGCCTTATTGGGTAGCCCAGGCTGGACCTAAACTTGAGATTCTCCTGCTATCACAATGCCTGGCTCTCAGATGATCATAAAATCTTCCTTCCCATACGACTTAAGACAACCACAGCCCAGGGAGCATGGGTCCTGATAACCAGTTCAGGCTCATTTCCCCATGCAAGCAGAGGTGCTAGGTATCGCCATGCCTGGGGAGCTTGAGGTTCTAAAACTTACTCGCCTGTCAGGAACTAGCCAGGGTCCTGATGGGGTTTTTAACAGCTTCATGCCTATTCTGGCATCTGGAGTACGAGAAGAACATCAAACGGTGTTGAGCAGATCTCAGAGGTGGCTCAGGAAGACAGACACTAAAAGACACACCAAGGTCTGAACAAGACCTACACTAGACTCTACCTGCCAGAGTCTGCACTAAACCCGAACTGCCTCTACAGGGAATAGATCTGTTTGGGCCCTGTCCTCAGAGAAAGACTAGAAAGGGCTTTGTCCCCTGGGCTGAAGCAAACTCAGCTCCCTGACAGAGGCCACACCATTCTCCCTGCTCAGGGGTTCATGTGTTTGATGAATTTGTCATAACTTGAAAGGCCCCAGTGTCTACACTAACTCCCTGTTCCAGTTCAGTTACCCACATAACCACTGTGGGTTAATTGCATGTCCATCAACAAACTCGGGGAGCACACAGAGGCTTCCCTCCACCAGCATGCATTCCTGAAGTCTAGGCGCCCTGCTCTGTTGCTTCTCGGTGGGCAAGACTGGGCGTGGGCTTCTGCCTGCAAGAGCCAAGCCTAGGCTGTGCTATAGTATACAGGAGACTGCTATCCTGGGAACCATGACCAGTGGCCTACAATTCCTTGTAAGCCCCATTCTCAGTCCTCCCTTGTAGGTATGAGACTAGCTGGCAGGACTTCTCAGAGCCTCTGTCTGGTAGCATTCATGCTGGAGATGGAGCTTTGCCACCCAGCAAGCAGCTCCACCACTAGGGCTCACTCTGCCAGGCTCAGCCTTATGAAGGGAGGCACGCAGGGACCGGTTCACCACAGCTGGTCTGGAATCCAGCACAGAGCCTGCAGTGAGGGGGACTGAAGGAGGCAACATAGAAGATGGACCACAGGGAATCGTGTAGAACACAGGACCCAAGGAAGCAAGGGGAAAAAATCTTCAAACACTGAGCCATGCGGGCTGCCTGTGCTGATATGCTGATAGGTGTTTCCGGGGAGCCGTGCACACCTGGATGGTTCTTGTCCTTTAGAATCTTTCATGTCCTTCGAATTTTTTAAAAAGGTTTATTTATGTATTTGATGTATACAAGTGCTTTGTCTGCATGTATGTCTAGACACCAGAAGAGGGCACCATCAGATGGTGATGGTTGCTGGGAACTGAACTCGGGACCTCTGGAAGAGCAGCCCATGCTCTTAAGCGCTGAGCCGTCTCTCCAAACCCGTCCTTTAAATTTTTAATAAAAACAAAATAAAACAAACAAAAAAATTTTGTAGATCTGGGATGTAGCTCAGGGGTAGGAAGCTTACTTACTATGAATGAGGTCATATTCTGGGTTCCATTCCATCCTTAGCACTGGGGGTTAAGGGGAGATGGATAGACAGACAGACAGACAGACAGATAATGGAATGAAGGAAAGAAAAAAATACAGAAAGAAAAGAAAAAGAAAGAAAGGAAAGAAGGAAGAAAAGGTAGGTTAAAAGGGGACGCTTGGGGACTGGAGGGATGGCTCAGCGGTTAAGAGCACTGACTGCTCTTCCAGAGGTCCTGAGTTCAAATCCCAGCAGCCACATGGTGGCCCATAGCCATCTGTAATGGGATCCAATGCCCTCTTCTGGTGTGTCTGACAGTGTACTCATATAAATAAAATAAACATAAAAAAGATTTATTAAAAAAAAGCAAAACAAAAAAACCCCGGGCAGTGGTGGCGCATGCCTTTAATCCCAGCACTTGGGAGGCAGAGGCAGGTGGATTTCTGAGTTCGAGGCCAGCCTGGTCTACAGAGTGAGTTCCAGGACAGCCAGGGCTACACAGAGAAACCCTGTCTCCAATCCCCCCCTTTGGGGGGGGGGGCGCCTGGTCAGAGGGCTTACCAGGTTAAAGTGTTTGCTTTCCAAACCTGACATCCTGGGTTTGATCCCTAGGACCCTGGTGCCTGTGGACCTGTGGCCCAGCCCTTGTCCTATTAGGAAGGCTGACTGTCTCAGGTTAATGCCTGGATCCCTGGTTACCTGGATGCCTGAGAACTTGGGTGTATGGATACCTGGACACTTGGTGAGCTGCTGGGGCACAGCGACAGGGAAGTGAGGGTATGCCAAGGGTGATACCAGAAGGCACAATGAGAGTACCTAAGTGTGTCCCTCAGAAGCAGCCGGGCATGATGGTGCATCTCTGCCATCCCAGCACTTGGGAAGTGGACACACGGGGATCCTAGGTTACCTTTAGCTAGGGCTGGAGAGATGGCTCAGCACTTAAAACCACTTGCTGCTCTTACAGAGGTTCTGGGTTCAATTCCCAGCACCCATATCATTGCTCACAACTGTAGTTCTAGGTGATCAGATGCCTTCTTCTGACTTCTGTGGGCACCAGGCACACATGTGATACACATACATACATGTAGGCAAAACCCACTAAAAATAAATACATTGAAAGTGCACTTATACAAAGCTATTCTTGGCTACGCAGCAGGTTTGAGGGCAGCCTGGGTTTTATGGAATCTTGTCTCAAAATACCAAAGTAGTGGGAGGGGCTCGGGAGGTGGCTCAGCAGTTAAGAGGATTAGCTGCTCTTCCAGAGGACCTGGGTTTGATTCCCACCACCCACATAGATGTTTACAGCCACCTGTTAACTCCAGTTATGGTAGATCTAATGTACTCTTCTGGACCTCAGGCATCAGGCACCAAGTGGTGCACATTCACACATACGACATTTAAAGAAAGAAAGAATGAATTTCTTTTTTAAAGAAAGGACCAGGCCGTGGTGCCTTACACCCTTAATCCTAGCACTCAGGAGGCAGAGCCAGGCAGGTCTCTGTGAGTTTGAAGCCACCCTGGTCTACAGAATGAGTTCCAGGATAGCCAGGGCTACACAGAGAAGTCCTGTCACAAACAAACAAATAGACAAGTAAAAACCAACCAACCAAAAACCCCACAGAGCCAAGGGATAAAAGGCTGCCCTTGGCTCACCGTGGGCCATAGACAAATGCCTTGGTGCCTCATTGGAACAGAGCAGAGGGGCGACAGGAGCTGGTCAGGGAACGGTAGAACGATCCACAGTGCCAAAGAGGTGCCCAGGAAGCTGCCTCTTGCTTCTTACTCTGGACACCTGAAGAAGAGGAGCCTCAACTTCTACATGGTGACAGGTGCTGACCTTAAAAAAAAATGGGATCGGGCTGGAGAGATGGCTCAGTGGTTAAGAGCACTGTCGGCTCTTCCAGGGGTCCTGAGTTCAGTTCCTGGCAACCCATCATGGCTCACACCCATCTACAATGGGATCTGATGTCCTCTTCTGGTGTGTCTGAAGAGTGACAGTGTACTTACATACATTAAATAAATAAATCTTTTAAGGAAAAGACAAAGAAAAATGGGGTCTGGAGACATGGCTCCGTAGTTTAGAGCACTAACTCTTGCAGAAGACCTGGTTTCAGTTTCCAGCACCCATATGGCCACTCATAATCACCTGTAATTCTAATGCCAGGGGATCTGGTGCCCTCTTCTGGCATATGCAGACACTGTGCATGTAGTAAAAACACCTACACACATAAAATAAAAACAATATGTGTATTTATAATTTTTCTTTTCTCATTTTTTGTGGGGGTGTTTTGTGTGTGTATGGCTGTACAGCATATGCATGCAGTGCCCAGGAGGCCACAAGAGGGCGCTGGATCCCCTAGAACTGGAGTTGTGGATGGTTGTGAACCACCACGTGAGTGCTGGAAACAGAACCTGGTGTGCTTAACTGTCCAGTGGTCTCTCCAGTCCTGCCCTGGGCAACACACACACACACACACACACACACACACACACACACACACACACACACCTGTTAAAGTGGTTATAATGTGCATTATAAAAATTTATTTACATATATACATAAAGTCACAGTTTTTCTCTCATTTATTTATGGGGGTGTGTAATAGAGCATGTCTATATAATGTCAGGTCAAGCATAGTTACACAACAAGACACTGTCTCAAGGAATAAGATATTTGCTCCTGGGCTGGAGAGATGGCTCAGCAGTTAAGAGTACTGGTTGTTCTTCCAGAGGACCTGGGTTCGTAAACCAGCCCCCATATGGCAGCTCACAACCATCTGTAGCTCCAAGATCTGACACCCTTACACAGACATACATGCAGGTAAAACACCAGTACACATTTAAAAAAGAAGTTGGCTTCTGAGGAGCAATACTGGGTGTTGACCTCTAATCACATGTGCACCCCACACATATACACACACACACACACATATGCATGCGTGCATATACACACAACTAATGCCAATAGGAACATGGCTGTCTTCGGTCATCATTGCTGTGATGAGACATCATGACCAAAAGCAACTTGGGGAGCAAAGGGTTTATTTCACGTGTACTTCCAGGTAACGAACGGTCCATGACTGGGGGAAGTCAGGGCAGGAACCTGGAGGCAGGAGCTGATGCAGATGCTGTGGAGGGGTGCTGCTTCCTGGCTTGTTCTTCATGGCCTGCAGCCTGCTTTCCTATAGAACCCAGGACAGTCAGCCCAGAGATGGCACCGCCCACAGTGGGCGAGGCCTTCCCCATCAGTTCCTCATTAAGAATATGCCTCACAGCTGCATCTTATGGAAGCATGTTCTCAGCTGAGGTTCGCTCCTTTCAAATGACTCTAGGTTATGTCAAATTGACATAAAGCTAGCCAGCACAACTGACCCCTTGTCAACTTGACACACAAAAGATGTCACTGTTGAGCCATAACCTTTCCTTTCTTGTTCATCCCCAACATCATGTGTGAGTATCAACATTACAATATAAACATTCCACAATTTAAAAGCCCCAGTCTTTAAAAATTCCGTTTCTTTAAAATATTCAGTATCTTTCAAAAATCCCAAGTCTTTAAAAAAAAAAAAAAATTTCAACGTCTCTTTAAAGTTTCAAGTCTCTCAACTGTGGGACCCTTTAAAATAAAAATCAGTTAAATACTTTCTTATCTCAAGAGAGAAGAATCCGGACACAGTCACAATCTGCACAAAGCAAAACCAAACTGTGAAAGTGTAAATAACTCAATGTCCAATTATCTGGGGTTCACTCATGATCTCTGGGCTCTTCTAAGGGGCTTGGGTCATTTCTCTAGCTCTGCCCTCTGAAGCATACACATTTTCTAGGCTCAGGCTGGCTCTGCTCCATGGCTGCTGCTGTTCTTGGTGGTCATCCCATGGTACTGGCATCTCCAGTATGCTGGGGTCTTCTGCTGCAACTGGACTTCACCTTCAGCTCTCCTGGGCTCTCTTCAGGGACTCTAACCCTGTCACACAGTGCCAAGCCTCAGCTGCTCTCCATGACCCTTTCCTGCCTTCAAAACCACCTGGGTGACTCTTACACTACCAAGTTCAGCTGCTGGCTCAAGGTACAACCACATCTGAAACAGTTTCTGCGTGCTGACTCTCAGGAAACCTTCCCAGAAGATATTATGAGTAATGCTGGCCTCTTCCTCCTCTCCTTCCTCCTCTCCTTCCTCCTCCTCTTCCTCCTCCTCCTCCCCCTCCTCCTCCTCTTCCTCCTCCTCCTCTTCCTCCTCCTCCTCTTCCTCTTCCTCCTCCTCTCCCTCCTCCTCTTCCTCCTCCTCCTCTTCCTCCTTCTCTTCCTCCTCCTTCTCTTCCTCCTCTTCTTCCTTCCTCTATTCTTCCTCCTCTTCCTCCTCCTCTTCCTCCTCTCCCTCCTCCTATTCCTCTTCCTCTTCTTCCTCCTCTTCATTCTCCTCCTCCTCTCCCTCCTTCTCCTCTTCTTTGGTTTTGTTTGTTTTTTGAGACAGGGTTTCTCTGTATAACTGTGGCTGCCTGGGACTCACTCTGTAGACCACACTGGCCTCAAACTCAGAGATTCCCCCTGCCTCTGCCTCCTGAGTGCTGGGATCAAAGGTCTGTGCTACCTCCGCCATGCTGCTGAATCATAGTCGATTCTTCAGCCCAAGCTGACCAACATCCATTATCCAAGCAAAGGAAAGGTTTTATTTCAGTGGTTCTTGTCGATCACAGCCAGTGCTTCAGCTCCAGCCAACCAGACACCACAGAGTCTTCTCAAAAACCGGTTTAGTAGAGTCTTTGCTTCTCTCTGAAACTTACAAGCCAGGCCTCAGTTGTCTGCATTTCTCCCAGCATCCTTTTCTTCCAAGACTCCACAGAACATCTCACCTAACTTTGAACACTCAATGGCTTTTCTCACAAAAAGTTCCAAAATCCTTCACAATCTTCCCCCAAAGCAACATGGTCAGGTTGAGGCAACACCCCACTCCTGGTACCAATTTCTGTCTTAGGATTGTTATTGCTGTGATGAAACACCATAGCCAGAAGCAACTTCAGGAAGAAAGGATTTAATTTCACCTGTTTTTCCAGGTAATTGTTCATTACTGAGGGAAGTCAGAGCAGGAACCTGGAGGCAGGAGCTGATGCAGTAAGGGGTGGTGCTTACTGGCTTACTCATGGCTTACTCAGTCTGCTTTCCTATAAAATCCAGGACAGCCAGTCCAGAGTTGGCACCACCCAGACTAGGCTGGGCCTCTCCCCATCAGTCACTCATTAAGAAACATTGTCCTACACTGGATCTTGTTTTGTCTTTGTTTGTTTTTGTTTTTGTTTTAAGATTTATTTATTGTATGTGAGTACACTGTAGCTGTCTTCAGACACACCGGAAGAGGGCATCGGATCCCATTACAGATGGTTGTGAGCCACCATGTGGTTGCTGGGAATTGAACTCAGGACCTCTGGAAAAGCAATCAGTGTTTTTAACCGCTGAGCCGTCTCTCCAGCCTACAGCTGGATCTTATGGAGGCATTTTCTCAACTGAGATTCTCTCCTTTCGAATGCTTTTAGCTTCTGTCAAGCTGACATAAAACTAGCCAGCCCGATAGTGTTCTAGAAATTTATACACAGAAAAAAAATTCCTTCCCTTGGGTTGTATGATACCCCAACAGTTATCAATGTATTTACACACACTGTTGAAGAAAAGTTTCGTGCTGGTTTAGAGATAAATGCAGTTTGATAGCACAGTGCTTACATAGATAAAGTCAAATTGATTGGAATTCCAATATGGGCTTTTGCAACAAGTAAAGTCATTTCATTACTCGACTTTGTTTCCTCATCTAACGACATACATTTTCAGGAAGAATCTGGAAGAACAGGCTGGTGAGATGGCTCAGCAGGTAAGAGCAATGGCTGCTTTTCCAGAGGACCCAGGTTTGATTCCCAGAACCTGCATGGTGGCTCACATCCTTCCATAACTCCAGGTCCACGGGATCTGACACCCTCTTCTGGCTTCTGCAGACACCAAGAACACCTGTGGTGCACAGACAGACATACAGACAAGACACCCATACACATAGGACAATAAAAATTTTTAAATAAATACAGGAAAACCCAGGTGAGGCAGAGGGGCATCTGAGACCAAGGGATCACATGAATATGGAGAGGAGATAGAGCAAGGCTGACAAGCTCACTGGAGGAGCTGGAGAGTGACAATCAACGGACCCACCCCTCAGCACCAGAGGCCCACCTCCCCACACCTCCGCTCTGGGTTTGCAGCTTCTGCAACTGTGGGGAAATGATTTCTTGTTGACTAATAGGCCCAGGCTGTGGTCATAGTTCTTGTCGGAGACCAACAGGCTTTGGCCTGGCTAGTAGGCCTGAGTTCCAGTTTCCCGGAACTGGTGCCTCGGGCCTCCCAGTAATCAGATGACCAGCTTGCAGTTTCAGAGATATCCCATTTGACGCCACCTACGGATTTAGGGAGATCTTGTGTTATCCCGTTGTGAGAACAATATGACAAGAACGTTGACCTTTTGGAACTCCCCCACCCGCCTTAAGTGCTTTTTATACTGCTCAGAAATAAAGTTCTTTGGAGTTTGATTGGATTGCCGTCTTGCTCCCAAGGTATCTCTTGTCTCCTGTCTCTTTCCTTCATCCGACAGTTCCCTCCTCGGACCCTCGTTGGACGTCCCGCGGGTCGGGACAGTTGGCGCCCGACATCTTGGAGCTCGAGGAACAGGATTGTACAGCTGTCGGACATCACTCACGGAAAAGTCTGGCCCAGGTGGTCCTATTGAGGATCGTGTTTCGGAGACGTTTGCGGAGTTACCCGACCAACGAATCAGACTTCTAGGAGAGTGGTGGGTGACGATCAAAGAGACAGAAGTATTCATGGGAAATTTTATTCACAGGAAATTTTCCTTCAGGACATGAGATACTCGGGTAAAAGGGACAGTTTGGGGAGCAACAGTGTCAACTGGCCTGACCCCTCCCCCCCCGTCCTCCTGGAGACTGGACCACCAGCCAAAGAATACACATGGAGGGACCCATGGTTTGGACCATATATGTGGCAGAGGAGGGCCTTGTTGGCCATCAGGGGGAGGAGAGGCCGTAGTAAAGGGGAATGTCAAGGTGGGAATACGGGAGTGGGTGGGAGGGTGGGTGCGAGGTGGAATTCCCTCATAGAGGTGGGGGAGGGGGAGGGGATAGGTAGTTTCCAAAGAGGAGACCTAGAAAGGGGGAAACATTGGAAATGTAAATAAAGTATCAAAAAATAAAATAAAATAAAAAGATACTGAGAAAAAAAAGGGACAGATTGTGTGAAAGCTGTGAATTAGTAACACAAACTTACGGTCAGTTTACGTGAAAATCTATGTGAAGCAACATAAACTTAGAAAAGGAATGTTTCATTGTGTGAAAACTGTGTAAAGTAGTATAAAGTTAAAAAGGGAAATGTTTGTGTAAAAGCTGTGTGAAATAGAACAAAATCATGGGGTAAACATTAAGTGAACATGAGATTTTTTTTACAAGGAATCAAGGAGTCCCTCAAGACACAACGTACCAGGGTAAAAAAAAAAAAAGAAAGATTTGAAAAGGCTCTTTTCCATTGTTCCCCCACGAGAGAATAAGAGATGGACTGGAGTAAGAGATGTTTTTTGTGAAAAAAGTAAACAAGCAATAAATAAACCTTATTGAAGGAGAAGGTAATGGTAAAATGTGTTTTATATATGTGTTTACAAGTAATGGTAAAATGTGTTCTGTGCATGTGTTTAGAGTCATGCTAAAATCTAGGGAGGCAAAGATAATTCTTATAGGTGCTTCTAGTCTCTGGACCCTGACGAGAGATGGTTTATACCCTAGACGTGAGAGAATGGATCTGATAAAAACAAGCCTCCCTGACTATCCGGGGAAGGAAAATGAAGGTAAGCTGTTTCAGAGCTCTCCCAGGGACTGGAGGAAATTAGGAGACGTCCTAAACTTCTTCTCTGGCCCCTAGGGGACAAATGCTGAGTTTTAGTTTTGGGTCTTTCAGGTAGGATATCTGAGTCCCTTTGGGACATCTAATTCTCTTTCCTCTCTGTCTATTGCATGTTCTTGGTGCACCAATCTGTCCATGTGTCAAAACTGACTGTTTTATGTTAAGTCTGTGTCGTATGAATGGAAGTTGTCCTGTGTTTTATGTTGAAGAGAAGAGAAAATTTGGTTAAAACTTTATCCGCTAGCTATCTACCCCTTGATTTAGCTTAACTTGTTTTAAAAGGCAGTCTCAATTGACCTTTGGAGTCAAACACAGCAGGAGAAGCACTGCCAGAGGCTTAATTGTATGCAAAAGGTGCTCTTAGAGGGGCCAGCAGCTTCTTGGCTTCTATGGTAAGGGAGCTGACAGTTGTTTCTCCTAGAAAAATCTCTGTGACTGTGACTGTTGGGTTCAATAAAGTAACAAGGTGCTCCACTCTTAAAATTACAACTAGAAAAAAAATTTAAATTTTGTCTGACCTAAATAAGTAAATGTGTGGTTACTTCATTTTTGCTTCTGATTGGTTTTAAAAGTATAAAAATGTTTTACATGTCTTGGTTATAGAGTATTGGCTTATAAATTATTGGGTTTGATTAAAAATATGTAACTTTGGTAGCAAAAAGTGGGCTTAAAACTGGTAACTTAGGGTTTGAGTCATTCCAGACAACAAAAAACACCACGACATGAACCAACCCAGGGAAACAGTTCTTTAAAGATATGGTCTTTTTTTGTTTTGTTTTGTTTGTTTGTTTGTTTGTTTGTTTTTGGTTTTTTCGAGACAGGGTTTCTCTGTGTAGCCCTGGCTGTCCTGGAACTCACTCTGTAGACCAGGCTGGCCTCGAACTCAGAAATCCACCTGCCTCTGCCTCCCAAGTGCTGGGATTAAAGGCATGCGCCACCACTGCCCGGCTAAAGATACGTTTAAATTGGGTAATGTTTTATGTAATTCTTATCCTAGATATCAGACTAAGATTTAGAACAATATCTCTTTGAGGTACAGAAAGTTATACTGTCATGCATTCAGATATAAGAATTGACCGCCAAACTTTGTAACATGAAAGTAATACTCTTGGTATTGATTTTATGTTTAAAACTGAGTTTTGTTTTCCAAAGTTATGGTTGTGCTCTAATGTTACAAGAGAGACTTAAAAATTATAGTTAAACTGCCAGTGTTCCATTGACTACAGCTTACAGCTCCGTCACAGCCTCAAAGAAAAGCAGCAGGTAGAATTTTTAGAGATACTCCAGCAAGAGTTCCCTTTGTTATACAATTGGCTTGTGAGAATGCTAATGCAGTTTGCCGCTGCTACTAGGCCACATAGAACAGAGACAGACTTAGCTAGATATATTCATCTTTGTACAGAAATCAGACCCTCATACGATCAGGGTCTGGCCATGGCTTGCTGCCTTACAAGGAAACACTGTGCAAACAATGCTTTCGACAGAAATGAGGGGACGAAGGGTGTTTTAAATGTGGAGGTTTGGGTCATTTTAAAAAATGATTGTTCCAGGAACAGTGGCAGGGGGGGACAATCAAGTCAAGCCCCAGGGGTCTGACCTTGGTGTAGGAAGTAAAACTTTAGGCCAGATCTCAGGAAATAGGCCCAATTAAGAAACATTTGCATTTGAGTTAATGCAAAGCTCAGAGCAGCCTCTACGGAATCTTGTGGACTCTTGTATGGCATTCCTTTTGTCTTAACTAGCCCCTACAGAAGTGCTTGCTCGCAGGGCGGTAGTGGCACACGCCTTTAATCCCAGCACTAGGTA
>CM052710.1:1455293-1484979 GCA_028551405.1 Uromys caudimaculatus | reverse complement strand
AGGAGGAGGAGGAGGAGGAGGAGGAGGAGGAGGAGGAGGAGGAGGAGGAGGAGAAGGAGAAGGAGAAGGAGAAGGAGAAGGAGAAGGAGAAGGAGAAGGAGAAGAAGGGCTTGCTCTTTCCTCGGGGAGGAGAGGTCAGCCTCAGATCCCAAGGCACTCACAGCAGTCCGCTTATCCAGGTGTTATAAATAATTATGGCTGCTTTCCCTATGGCATTAACAAAAGACTTGCTTAACTTGTTTGGTTCCCCTGATGTGTACTGAGTTCAATCACTAATAAGAAACCTAACCTTAAATTAATAATTGAAGAAAGTTTTGAAGGATTAATAGACATTGGAGCTGTGTACTCACTCACCTCCAAGGGACTGGTTATTCCATTAATCCAAAACAAAGTTCAAATTTAAGATTTATAAAAGGTTAAGGAGGCTATGGAACTTGTGAAGGCATTAGAACCTGGCTTGGTGACTCTAGCTGCCATTCCAGGAAATACATATAGAATTATTATGGATTTGGAAGAGTGTTTTATACTGTCCCTTTGCATCCTGATGATTGTAAAGAGTTTGCTTTTAGTGAGTTTGTGAAGTGATATCTTTGGAAAGTTTTGCCTCAAGGAATGGCTAAAAGTCTTACATTATGTAAAAAAAATTTCTGTTGCTGCTTCAATACAAGACACTAGGACTTTGAATGTTTCAGTGTATATTATTCATTATGGAGGGTATTCTATTGGCTGATTCCCTCTGAAGAAGTTTTACTACAAGCCCGTGCTCTTGTACAACGAGCTTTAATATTTTGGAGTGGTTGTTGCTCCAGAAAAGATTCAAAGGCAGTGTCTTTTTCAATATTTGAGACATTGATTATATCCTAGACAAATTGTGACACAGAAAATTCAAGTAAAAAAGTAGAATAGAATCAAGAAAATATTTTGGGAAAGAACCTGATGAAATATTTATTCCTTATTCCAAACAGCAATTAAATTGGTTATTACAAAATACTGATATTTGGCCTATTGTATGCACAAACTTTTCAGGGAAAATTGGTAATCATTATCCAAAAGATAAGTTGTTGCAATTTGCCTCTATGCATGTTTTTGTATTTCCTGTAAATTTACGCATGCAGCCCATAGGAAATGTATTTACTGTATTTCCAGATGGCTCATCTAATGGAAAGACAGCATATGTGATTGGCTCGCGTGTTCATTCTCTTGAGTTTCCCCTGCTTCAGCACAAGTAATTGAACTACATGTTGTAGCTGCTGTTTTTGAAATGCTAAAAAATCAAGCTTTTAATTTATATACTGATAGCCGATATATAGCTCATGGTTTACAATTACTTGAAACTGTTCCTTTTTTAGATACTGCTAATTCTCAAATTTTGTGATTATTTATGCAAATACAACTCAGTTTAAGAGAATGTACAGTTCCTTATTTTGTAGGACATTTAAGAGCTTATACTAGATTGCCCAGATCCCTTAGTGAGGACAATGCCACAGCAGATTTGTATATCAAGAAGGTTATAGGCCTTACACAAGAACAATTGGCCGAACAATCTCATTCTTTACATCATCAAAAACAGTAATAGCTTGAAAGGATAATTTGGTAGCTTTAGAAAATGTACATGTAAAATTATAAAAGACTTGTCCTGAATGTCCTCAGTTTCTACCTGTACCATATAATGGTGTTAATCCTCAAGGACTTATACCTAACCAATTATACCAAATGGATGTTACTCATATTTCTGATTTTAGAAAATTAAAACATGTATATGTGACTATTGACACCTTTTCAGGCTTTCTAGTTACAACTGCTTTAACAGGAGAAGCAACTAAACATATAATCAGTCATTGCCTGCATTGTTTTTCTATGCTTGGTGTTCCCAATCAGATTAAAACAGATAATGGAACTGGCTATGACAGTCATGCATTTGAGACTCTCTGTCAACAATTTAGTATTTCCATATTATTTGGATTCCTTGTAATTCTCAAGGGAAAGGTATTGTGGAACTTTAAAATAATATCTTCATAAAGTAAAAAGGGGGAGTTAAACCCCTGTGTACCACAAAATTATTTAAATCATGCTTTTTATTTTAAATTCTTAAAAATTGGGTGCCAAGGAGTTCTCTGCTGAGTGTCTATGGCACCCTACAACTAGGCATATTTATGCCTAGGTGAAATGGAAGGATCCACTTACAGGCACATGACGTGATCCAGATCAGGTATTTAATATGGGGAAGAGGGCATGTTTGTGTGTTTTCTACAGGATGCTAAAGGAGCATGCTGGCTGCCAGAGTGATTGGTGAGACATGCCGATGCTGGGACAAAGAATGATGCTGACCTGTGAGCTTGCTGAGTGCCCTGACAATGGTGACAGAAAAGCTGTATTGGACATCTGTTCCTGACCTACCTTTGCTTGCCTATATCCCAGATTGGATAAGCTGTCTTGCCTCAAGATTTTCGACCTTGTGCGACAGAGAAAATATAGACTGTAGAAACTGCTTTTGGACATTCTCAAAGACATATTTGGAGGTTAGCTGCAGTTCTCTATGATGTTATGTTAGCAGGAGATAAAGTTGGAACAGGATCTGGACTTTGAACAAGTGTTAGTACATGTGTTAAGGCTCCTAATTTTTTATTAATTGGTCATGTTAAAATTTTGTTTCTTCTACAGAATTTAATGTAAGTTGTCTTGATTGTTCACTTTTTAACTGTGTTAGAGTGTTGAAATCTGGCATGTCTGTTATGGTGGTCTATCAACTAGCCTTTGTTTTATTGCTTGTGAGTTTTACAGGACCTTGGTATTCTAAAAGACTTACAAGTACTGGAAGAAGTGAGTCAGATTCTAAAACAGACGCAAGAGGGTAGTGGGCTTGATTATCACTGATATAGCAGCTTTAATTACATTCATAGCTAGCATCACTGCTTCTACAATTGTTTCAACACAAGAAGTTAAGACAGCTACCTTTGTTAATCATTTAGCAACAAGTGTTACTAATGATCTGAGTATTCAGAGGATTTAGATTGGCACTTAGAACAGCAGATTGACTCCGTGGCATCCCAACCTTTACAAATTTATTATCACCGCCTCGATCTACTTGATCGTGGAATCACAGTGCCTGAAGCCGATGATTCTCCTTTAGGAGCTGCATAAAACTCAGATTTATGCACACCTGCTCACGAGCGGTGTGGGCATCAGTAGGGGTGCGAGGCTAAGCACCGCAAGGGGAGGATGCTATGCTCTGCTTCTGAGTCCCCTGGGGAGCAAACCTGATTGCATAGAGGTTGGTGTTGAGAAGGCATCGCCCAACAAGTGAGCCTTGAGCCTCTCCTCATAAAAAAGACACCATATGATGATGAGAATCAGGTCCCTACCCCCCTCCCCCGATTAAGGCCCCCCTGTTTCTAAACAGGTTCCTTGCTATTCGGCTTATTTCTTAAAACAAAAAGGGAGAAGATGTCGGAGACCAAGAGGCTTTGGCCTGGCTAGTAGGCCTGAGTTTCAGTTCCCTGGACCCGGTGCCTCCGGCCTCCCAATAATCAGATGGCCAGCCTGCGGTTTTGAGATATCCCGTTTGATGCAGCCTGCAGTTTTAGAGATATCTTGTTTGACGCTGCCTGCAGTTTCAGAGATATCCCGTTTGACACCACCTATGGATTCAGGGAGATCTTGTGTTATCCTGTTGTGAGAACAATATGACAGTTCTTACTTATTTATTGTTTGTTTAACGTGTATGAATGTCTTGCCTATACATATTCATGTGTTAGAAAGTTGAGGCAGAGAGGGACCTCCGGGCTTCATTCACCCTGGTGACCACACAGCTGTCAGCCCCACATACTGGGACTTAGCTTGAGGCATGGATACAAGGAAGGAATATGAGAGCCTGTACAGGTCACCAACTGCCACCACAGCAGATCCAAGGGCCACTGCTTGGACCTCCTTTGGGGGTCCTGGGGTGACTCCCTCCCAGAGAAGCCTTCCTCTGCAGGCTTTCTGACGCCACCCTGACCTGCCTCATGGTGTCCCCTCAGTGACCTCCCCCCTGAGGCTCCATCCTGTCCCTTTATGCCCTTGCCATGACCCGATAGGAATTGCTGCTTTCTAGTTCCTGTTATGGCCCTAAGTTCATATCCCTGGTAGGGAGGGCACACTTCACACACCAGCTCCTGATGTCAGTCTGGGCCACACAGGGCCCAGGTCTCTTAGAGGCTCTCCAACCCTTGACCCATAGCTTATGGAAGTACCCCTCGGACAATCAGGCCCCAGGCTACAGGCATGAGTGACTTCACCCACCAATCCCTTCACTCCCACGTCCCCGGACGTCATGCTAAAGTCCTTCCTGGCCTCGTCCTTCCCAGCCCCAACACCTTTTCTCTCCGACTATCTGATATTCTCTCTGTTTCCTGGTTGCTTACCATGACCCCTCCCATCTAGTTCCAAAGGTGGCCATTGCTGTCCTTTTGTACCCAACTTCCTGCCCTGGCTCCCCATCTTCAGTCCTAGAGCTTGAGGCTTTGGTGGCCTTCAAGGACCTCTGGAATCCAGCTGCTCTGTCCGTCCAGATCCTCTAGGCGATCATTCCTCCATCTTCCTTTTCCATAGGAAGACCCCTGGCTTCCTTTCCCTTCTGGAAGCCGTAGGGCCTTTGCTACTCTGGAAGCACTCCTCACTCCTGTAGGACCTGCTCCTTACCTCCTGCAGCTGCCCTCAGATGTCAGCATGACCTGACTTAAAATGGCAGCCCCACGTGTGTGCTTTTTTCATAATCTGGCCCTTGCTTCCTCATAAGCCCCTGAGTCTGGCTCCATGTGGGATTTCTGCTTCCTGTTCACATGTTAGGTCCACAGGCCCTCGGTGCATGAATGGTGGCATAGAGCTAGCTGGCTGTGCAGTCGGGACAGGAAGACATGTCCCTTGCTACAGCTGTCTCCTCAGGATAGATCTCAGGAGACCCTGCTTGGGACATTTCTGGAATAGGATGGGCTCGGGGTCCTGCCTGGGTTAGGTAGGTGGACAAGGCACTCCCTGGCAACTCCAACAGGGTCTTGGTCAGGCCTTCAGCTGCCCAACCGGGCAGCTCAGTTCACTGCCTGAGGATCACACAGAGGACAGAATGCAGCCACTCTGCAGGGTGGGAGCTGAGTAGTCACATGGCCAGGACACTGATAAGCTTTGTAGCCTGCCTGCAGTCTCGCCCTGAGGCCCTTCTGCTTAAGCCTGTGGGTGGGCTTTGAGTAGCCAGTAAAGGCCCAAATGATTGGCACAAGAACAGTCAAATAGACCAGTGGACAGGAGGGCCGGTCCAGGAAGCCACCCCTCCCCCACCTGCTGATTTATAACAAAGACCACTGCAGTGCAGCAGGCAGCAAAGCCAGTCATTCCAGGCTGCCACATCAGCTGGACAGTGACAGGGAAAAACTGCCCCCAATCCAGCATTGCATTATTTAGATATTTAAAAATAATTAGAAGTGGATCATGTACCAGAGGTGAAAAGTAAAACCTCCAGTCTAGAATAAAATGTAGGAGTTTTTCCAGACATTGTTCAGCAGAGATTTCTGCTGCAGGACACCAATGGCAGTAACCATGAAAATCAGACCTGACCTCAGGACACCGATGGCAGTAACTGTGAAAATCAGACTGGACCACGGGACACCACTAGCAGTAACCGTGAAAACCGAACTGAACCTTGTGGAACAAGAACTTGAAAACCATGAGTCTGTGGGTAAACGTGCCTGCCACCAAGCCAGATGGCCTGAACCAGATCCTGGACCTACATGGTGGAAGAGAATCGGCTCCTGCAAGTTGTCCTCTGGCCTCCACCCGTGCATCTGGCACGCATACACATACTGACACACAAATAAATATATGTAATGAATTTTTAATAATTTATTTTTGGGGCTGGAGAGATGGCTCAGTGGTTAAGAGCACTGACTGCTCTTCTGAAGGTCCTGAGTTCAAATCCCAGCAACCACATGGTGGCTCACAACCATCCATAATGAGATCTGATGCCCTCTTCTGGGGTGTCTGAAGACAGCTACAGTGTACTTACATATAATAAATAAATAAACTTAAAAAAAATAAATAATTTATTTTTATTTTATGTGCATTGATTTTTGCCTGTATATATACCTTTGTGAGGGTGTCAGATCCCTTGGAACTGGAGTTACAGACAGTTGTACGCTGCCTTGTGGGTGCTGGGAATTGAACCCAGGTCATCTGGAAGAGCAGCCAGTGCTCTTAACCACTGAGCTATATCTCCAGGCTTTGTAGCAATTTTCTTTTAAATGCTAATAGGGTAGCTGCTAGTAGAATGCTCACCTAATGATGCACAAAGCCCTAGGCTTGACCCCTGGCACCGTGGGGCAGAGAAGACATTAAGAACTTGGAGGTGCCATTAGGAGAGTGAAAGGGCGAGCCATATGCCCCTTCCCACCTCTGCGTACCTTGACAGGTGGACAGAGAGATGTTTGGTCAAGATTTTGCATCCATACCATACCAAGACCTCCTACAAATCAGTAAGAAACAACAAAGCAGTCATTTTGTAGACCTGAAAAGCATCAGTCGACTCATGCAGGTGAACAAGTGACCTCTTCAATCATTAGGGAAAGGAGACTTTCCCGAGGTTGTTACTTCATACTCCCTAGAATGGCTAGGCTAAGAAAGACAATTCTGAGTCGGCGAGGCAGGAAACAGCAAGAGTGCTCTCAGGATGACCATGGCCAAGAGTCATTGGCTACTACCACACATTCTGATGCCTGGCGGTGACCCAGCTGTCCCACTACCTGTAGATAACAGGCCATGTGTTGGGTCCCATTTTGGCCCTGGTTTGGGCCTTGAGGGCAAACCTGAGCCTGGCTTGAGTTTCTGCAGCCTTGTGGGAGAGCCTAAGTTTTGAGACCTGTCTCAGTCACTTCCATATGGGGTGACTCAGCAAGACCTGTTTGGCTCTGCCTCTGCCCCGCTGTTTCTGATGTGAAGTTTTACCATTGGTCCTGTCAGTTACCCCTTACCCTCCGCCACCCTTCCCTGCCTCCAAGTCATCTCTTCCCATACCTAAGTGCTCACCTCCTTGCCTTCTCTATATAAGCAAGTGCCTGGTTTAATAAAATGAGTTCTGCTTCAATAAGACTCCCGGTCTGGTGTGTTTCTTTTGGGCCGTCAACACTCGCCATCCTGCTCAGCCCCAGACAGATCCAGCTGGACCGGGTTCTTTCCTCTCACCTGGACCTCCCGGCTGCACGGTTCATTTTCTATGGCAACTTGACTGGGCTGGGAGATGTCCAGACATAGACTCTGGGTGTGTCTTCGAGGGTATGTCTAGATGAGGTTATCCTTGACAGGGTGCATGTAGACTGAGCACAGAAGCCTGCCCTCCCTTTTGGGGGCGGGCCTCATCCCAGCAGTTGAAGAAAGAACCAAATGGAGCTAAAACGCTGATCCTTCCAAGAGGAAGAGGGACTTTCTTCCAGTCTGACTGAGCCGGAACAGGAAGCACCATCTGCTGCCCTGTGCTTCGGAACTTACTGACTCTGTAATCACACAAGACAAGTCCTGTTAACAAGCTTCTGTTTTGTTTGTTTGTTTGTTTGCTTGGGTTTTTTTGGTTTTTCGAGACAGGGTTTCTCTGTGTAGCCCTAGCTGTCCTGGAACTCACTCTGTAGACCAGGCTGGCCTTGAACTCAGAAATCCACCTGCCTCTGCCTCCCAAGTGCTGGGATTAAAGGCGTGTGCCACCACTGCCCAGCGTTAACAAGCTTCTTGATGTGGACATCAACATAGGTGTTAACATAGCTCATGTTAGCCGTGTCTGTCCAGAGATCCCCAAGATAATCCATAAGTCAAACAAGAGCTTATGACCAAATAAGAGTGTACGTACCAGCCTCAGCCCCACAGGATACATTTAGTGCCTCAGTGTTCTGGACGCTGAGGTCTGAAGTCCATTTGTGGGAAGAGTTGGGTCCTTCTGAAAGCACCAGTGACATTCTTTCACAGTGTCTAGGTTTCTGGAGGCTGTGGGATCTTTGCTTACCTTGGCTTGAAGCTGGCCACTCCCACCCCTGCCTCATACCCAGAGGCTTTTCTTCCTCCTTTCACTCTCCACTCTGCAGAGCAGGGCTATCTCTTGTCACATGTTTGCTTTGCCAGGCCTCTGGGCCCTGCTTCTCTGTCCACAGCATTCTTCCTTCCTCTTTCAGAGGCTGAGAACCCCTAAAGTTTCCTCTGAAGACTAAAAAAGGTATGGCAGGGAGCCAGCCGTGCTTCCACCAGAGGCTGGCCACAAAGACAACAGCACTGGCCACGGCACACAGCACTGGGCACAGAGGCTCACATCTGCAATCTCAAAACGTGGGAGACTGAGGCAGGAAGATTGCAGCAAGTTCCAGATCAGCCTGAACTATTCATGGAGGTCCAAAATGTAAAAAGTAAAAAGATTAATTTAAATGATGTGTAGGAGCTGATGAAATGGTGCCCCAAGCACCACATCAACAGTGTGCCACAGCCCTGGAATCTTGGCCTTCAGGAGGGAAAGCAGGAGAGTGAGAAGTTCAATGCCATCCTCTATTATACAGCCAGTTAAAGTCCAGTCTGGAGTACATGGAAACTGTCTTCAAAAATTAAACAAGGTAGGTGTGTTGGTACACGCCTTTAACCTCAGCACTCTAGAGGCAGAGGCAAGAGGATCTCTGTGAGCCTAAAGCCACCTGGCCTATATCACAAAACCCTGTCGTGTCCCCCCCCCCAAATATATATATATAAAACAAAAACAAAGTTATGACTCTAGACCGGTGGGGATAAAAGATGGCATAGAATGGGAGAGTGGTCAGAATGTGTGTGTGCGTGTGTGTGTGCGCGCGCACATGTGCGTGTATGTACATGCCTGCGTATGTGGGTATCAAATTGTCAAAGAACAAAATTAATCAATAAAAATTTAAATGAGTAAATATCAATTAATTAAGTAAATGCAGCAGTAGTCTTATCCCAGAGTCCTCCAAGTTTTCAAGGCTGGGGCTTGAGGCCAGACGATGCACCAGTGGCTGGGCTTCCAGCCCAAGGGACAGCTACAGCTAGATAAAAGCGACAAAACCAAAGCCTAGCTGTCCCTCACAGGCTGTGTGACTAGGAACAAGTGACTCTTCCTCTTTGGACCCCACTGTCCCCCAAATGCTCACAGAAGACACCGTTTCTCTACACCGAGCAGGCACAATCAGACTGCTGAACTGAAGACGGTGAAGAAGGTGGTTCAGGCCTTCCCAGTCTGTGAGGACCTTAGAAGGTTGCTCTGATCCATGTCTCTAGACTGCATCCAGAGAAAAAAGGGAAGACACTGCCTGCCGGTGTCTCCTTTCACCCGGAAGGCAGCCAGGCAAGGGAACGGTGGGGACTTTGTTTGGTTGGAGGCAGAGTCTCACAGCACAGCCCAGGCTGGCCTGGAACTTGTTACAAAGGTCAGGCTGGCCTTGAGTCTAGTGGGCTCTCTTGTCTTAGCCTCCCAGGTGGGGGGATTATGAGATGTATACCGCCACGACAGTCTGAGAGGTGGTAATTCAAGACCAGGGCCCACACAGGTACAGGCCAGTCCCCTCTGTCTTCTAAAGCTGACCCTCAGCTGCCATCTCCTTAGCCCAGAAAACAAAGCTCAGCCTGCTGGGAGACTGGAGGTAGAGGGCAAGCCATTGAGCCCTCAGTTGTCCTCAAGACAGATTTCCATAGAAAAGGAAGCATTCTCCCAAGGAGGCAAAGGCCGATTTGTAGAGATGTGTGTAAAGAGGCAGTCCCTTGTACCCAGGCCCCTGGCACCTAGCTTCTGCCACCCTTTCTGTGTCAGTTTGAATAGCTCACATTCCAATTTAGAAACCTACACATTCTCCAGCCTTGCCCAGCCTGAATCCCACCCTACCTGTCAGAGCAAGTCTTGAGAGCTCCGTGATTCCCTAACCAGCCAGTGGACATACCCTGCGTAGTGTGAACCCCACATCCTGATTACAGTCCTGTCCCCGATTCTCTTCAGGGAAACACATCCATACCTTTTCTGCAAGGCCAGGCAAACTGCCTCATGGGCCAGTGTCCTGGTTACAACAAAGAGCTACAACCCAGGCCACTCAACCCAAGGCTTTTGCTCCCGGTGCAGGGTGGGAGCCACAGTCCTAAGTGGATGAGTGACATGAACACCACCCCGCCTTAGCTCCTTGAGGACGACCCTTCTGCAGAGTCCTTCCTGCTGCTTCCAGTTGTGCCAGCCCAGAGTCCTTAGCCTGTAACTGCTCCGTGGTATTCTCTGCCTCTACATCTCTCCCAACCCCCACAGAGGGTCTTCCAGGCTTCTAACCTCCCTGTTTCTCTCTCACATCTTCCCAAATACACAATGACCTCGTCTCCAGATCCTTATTTCTCTCACTATATGGAAGGACCCTTTTGCAGTTAGAGTCAGGAATAGACTCCAGTGGACTTTAACTTACATTTTTCTTTCTTTCTTCCTTTTTTTAGTGGGGGAGGGGCACCATTTAATTCACTACACTGGGCCCTCCAAAGCACATGCCTGTGATTTCAGCATGTGGACACACCTCTTCAATTCCCCCCTTATAATTTGTACATCAGTTCTTGCCCCAACCCCCAGGGCTTCCCAACCTACCTGAAAGCCTCCCAACTTGAGAAGGCCAGCAATCCTGGCCAAGGGCCATAAATATACACACCTAGCTCTAGACGAGCTTCCCAGGCGTTTAGCAGAGACAGAATTGCTTAGATTCAAGGCTGGTCTGAGTTGTAGTGTGAGACTCTGTCTCAACACCAATAATAATAATCACCACCTTTGTCTTGTTGCTAGGCAGGAGTCCCTGATATGTGAATCCCTGACTCCAGCTAAAGAAAAAAAAAATGCAGACATTAGAAGTGTTTCTTCTAGTGCTGCCTATGGCTACGGGGTTATCTAAGAGCTGTAAATCTAAGAGGTGAATCTAAGAGCTGTAGCCAAGTCGATGGCAGTCAGAGGGACAAGTCTGGACAGAAGTTGGGAAGCAGGACAGAAGACAAGCGGCATGATCATAGAGGGGGGTGTGCCCCAGAAGGAAACAGGATTTTTTTTTTTTTTTGAGACAGGGTATCTCTGTGTAGCCTTGGCCGTCCTGGTACTTGTTCTATAGAGCAGCCTGGCTTTGAACTCACAGAGATCTGCCTCTTGAGTGCTGGGATTTAAGGCACATGCCACCATGCCGGCAGGACAGCTGCTCTCACCAACAGAACAAAAGCGTGAAGAAAGAACATCTGATCAGGCAGTAGAGCATCCCAGTGTCGAAGACTGCCCATCTACCATGTTCCGTTGACCCCTGTGGATGGCCTGGGCAGGGAGGATGAGGTGACAAGACTGTTCTCCCAGACAATTCCCTGCAGACCCGGGCTTCGCATCTCTGCCTACTGTGTGCACACACAAGTCATGGCACAGTCACCCTATGTGACCGAAGACAGTAAAGGGCGTCTTCCAGGACAACCAGCTCACAGAGGGAGGGGCTTGTGAGATTGGGAAAGAGTGCCATGTGGGAGGGAAGAGAGGAAAGCATTCTCTGTGGAACTCCTGCCTCTGGAGCCAAGGTGGCCCAGTAAGTCTGCGAATGTCTCTTCTGGCCTGGGGGGGGGGGGGACGGACAAGGTGACAGGTGTGTCGTGCTCATGCTGGGGCCAACCTGCTCTCTACTCACTCATGGGTCTCACACCTTTGAACTTTGAAGCGGAGGTTAACTGATAAGGTGAATTACCCAATAGGAGGGAAATGCCTGAATCATCAGGGCAGGACTTATCTTCCCCCCTCTCGGGTGGGACACCCCACCCAACTCTCAGTCCTGTTCCCCTAGAGCTTGGCTCCTCCTCAGTCCCCTACTTAGCCTGTCACAAATGAAGAAAGTGTCGAACAGCAGGTGGCTGTACAGGTTCCCCGCTTGCATTTTAGGGTCTGCTTTGTGGCATAAAGAAGCAAAATAGGGTTGGGCTCTGTCAAGACACTCCCCAATGCTCTCTTCTGGGCTACTTAGGGCTCCCTGAATTTGTGTTAGATCCTTGAGCCAGTGGTCACTAGGCCCTTCCGGGGATCCACAGATACAGCCCGAATCTCATTGTTCAGGGCTCACAGGGCTGGAACTGTATGACCTTGTTTTATGTGTGTCCAGGTCTCCTGCGTCCTCCCTAAGTGGCTTTGTGGGAATGAGTCTTGGTTCCCTCTCTTTTGTGGGCCTCCAATGGTCCCACGAGAAGAGAAGCTGTAACTAAGAGGATTGGGGGCTTGGTGTCTCCCTAGACTCCAAACTTCCCACTCTTTCTGGAGTTTTGAGGAGTCCTAGGCCTATTCTGCTTACACTTAAAGCCTCTTACACTTAAGGCCCTGTGGATCTAGGTCAGTGACCCCTGGAGCTCACCCCCACCTACTTCCTGTCAAAAATTCTACAGGGCCCCTACCCTGGGGAATGGTTGGGGCCAAACTATCCCCAGTCAGAGGGCAGGCTTGGGGAGGCAGCTATGAGATGGGGTTGGGGCGGGGGTCAGAACATGTGTACAACAAGAGTGTACAGGCCTGTGGAAGGGACCCCAGTCTTGCCAAGGCCCACACTATCTGGCAGCTGCTTTCCTGCATGGCTCCCATGGGCTGGCTGGTTGACCACCTTCAAGGAATCATTGCACCTCGCACCTCACCTCTGAAGCGCTGGTGGGGACCAGCCCTAACCTGAAAGACCAGGAACCGAAAGTCCCCAATAAAGCAGGTACGTGGTATCTTTTCGGTCTCAACATGCATATTTGTATGTTATAGGTTTGTCCTCCCCAGGGGCCATGGGATGCTCATGGTCAGGAACCTTAACCTTGCTGAGATACGTCTCCACATATGCTTAGAAAACAACTGTCCCTAGCCACACCATGGGGGAGTGGGAAAAAGGGTGGTCTGCAACTCCCCGTAAGCCTTCTCTGTGCTGGGAGCAAATATAGGCACTTGAGGGGCCTTTGGGACAAAAAACGAGGCTGGACAAACAGGGACCACATAGGGCTCCCCAGTAGGGCTAAGGCACTGGAGCCATCCTTAGCAAGCCATTGACTTCTGGACCTGCACATTTTCTAGGGTAGTATTGACTGGTTGCTTCTGATTATAAAATAAATGCATTTCAAGAGAAATTTGAGAAATGTAAAAAAAATATATAAATAAAATTCGCCCACCCTTCCGTATAGGATAGTTAGATGGTATAGTTCCTAGGGTCCTCGGACTGTTGATTCAGGAATGACCATTCATTATAGTCTGAGTTCCCGGGGTCCCTGTGTCAACACGACTATAATCCTTCCCTAACAATGCAGAGAGAACCCCACTTCCTAAACAGGCCCACAACTGCCGTTTATGGTCAGGACTCCGTAAGCCTCCCCCATCCCTTCCTCCAGGCAGTCCTCTAGAACTGATCCACAACCCACAAAGCCCTTGGTAGGTGGGTCCTTCCTTTATCAAGACTGTGGCTTTGCCTGTCTGCTCAATGCCAGGAAAGGGGCTTCTTTCTCTAGATGTCCAAGAATTCTCAGGAGGCATGCCTGCTCCACACTCTAGCCAGACCAGACTAGGTTTCTGTTGCCAGCACAGAATACTGAAGGCAAGCTGAGTAGCCCGAGCGGCCTTAAACTGATCCTTCACTCGGTACTTTTTACCTCCATCTCTGACTGCAGTCACTTTAACTGAAAACCTGACTTTAGCAACATTGTTTCAGACCTTGGACTTCAGGCTGAATTTTCATCTTTCCTGCCTGCCCCAGGCACATGGCTGGGGAGACTGTACAACCAATATCTGTTTAAGAGTAAACCAAAGCCAAAAAGCCAAAAAGCTGGCAGCTCTTGTTCTGAGGCCCACTGATCCTCTGGTCCCGTGGTCACCACGGGGTGTGGGTTCGGACAAAGCCGTGTTCATCGAAGCCCTGGGCCTGATGACAGTGACACAAGGACCCCATTCTCTACTGTCCCCAGCTGTGTCCCCTCCCCCAGTGGGCCTGACATCAGAAGCTCTGGGCCAGACATCCTGGGAGCCCCCACCCTTGGGGCCAGGCTCAGCTGCAGGCACTCAGGGAAACTCACAAGGGAGCTGGCTGGGAATAGTCGTGTGTGTGTGTGTGTGTGTGTGTGTGTGTGTGTGAGAGAGAAAGAGAGAGAGAGAGAGAGAGAGAGAGAATAGGTGTGCGTGTCTGTGTGTCCTGCATGATCGCTGCAGCAGCTGCGGTAGGCTCCTCCTGTCCACAGCGGGAAGCCGCCTGCATTTTTACAACCGATTTTTGAACCTAAGAGTCAAGGTTCCCTTCCAGCCTGTTAAACGTAACCTTGTTGGTTTCAGGCCAACCTGACCCTTTGGAATCTGGCTTCCAGATTCCCACTGTACATTAGCTATGCCTCCAGATTCAGACAGGGAGACCTGCCCTGCTGGGCTTTATCCTAGTGACTGAGTGCCTGAGTCCCAGACAGGGTGCCTGAGTGCAGCTTTCAGAGGGGCTAACCTAGGAGAATGGACTCTGGCACACTCTTCCTTAGGTGTTGTGGTCCAAAATACCTAATGCTGGTCTCAAGGCCCCCACATTTCTGGTCCTGGCTCTCAAGGCAGAAGGTGAAAGGAACTCCATGAGGGTCAGAACCCAAAGACCTTGTCCTGTTTTGTGGAAGAACCCAGGGTCCATATATCCAAGTCCTGGGTGAGGCCAACTTATTTGGCGACTGTAAAATCGGCATCCTCCTCACCCTCTCACTGGGTGGGTCCTGACAAGCCTAGAGGTTGTTTACGGAGTCCGAACCTGACACTCACGTTCTCATAGGTCAGGGAGGCCAGCAAGGCGTGAGTTGGCTCAAGCCTCATCCCCTGGAGCCCAGGGGCGCTCTCACTGAAAGCTCAGACCTTGGCCAGCTGTGCCAACACAACCCAGGTGGTAACACCTAGCCTGAAGCGTCTAAGTAATGTGTGGCCCAAGGCAGCTGGGTCTGGGTTTCCCCTCCGGGTCCCTAGGGCATTGTCTTGGCACCCTCTTGGAATGATCTCCTTCTAGACACAAAGGCTGGAAGAAAAGCGGCTCCTTTAAGGACAGTTCTGTCCCAGGAGGCGATTCTTGAGCCTAGGAAGCTATGCAGCAGTCAATGAAGGAGTGTGGGTGCTCGAGGCCACGGTGGGGACCGGGTGCTCTCCTCTGGATGGGGTGTTCCTGGGAGCCGGGGCTTGGGAGAACACCGGAGATGTTATGTGGTTCTGAAATCCCACCAGAAATGCGGCTGCGAGAGGGCAGGTCGCGAAGTGACGCGGTTCTCTAGCCTACCGTATTGAGAAACCAGGTGGAAAGAAGCCGCTGGCCCAGAGCTCTAAACCCCAGGCAACCACGGTCTTCCTCCCGCCCCAACCCCCTCCACGAAAGCGCGAAGAGTCGGCGTGGAAGAGAAAGAGATTAGATTTCGCTCCCCTCTCATCAATTTTCTGTTTAATGTCACCAGGCCTCATTGTGGGAGAGGGAAACACGTCACCCAGGCCATAAATTTGTGGTTATGGTGCCTCCGGCCGCTTTCCTCCTCTCCGGGACAGGGATGTCGGCGAGCAAGTGGGGATACCCGCGCCTGCCTGCTCCTTCTCCGGATGCGGGTCCCGGGCGCCTAGCTCCACGAGATCCGCGATGCGCTCCCGGCGTGCCACTTCCAGAGAGCTTTTGTTTCTGGCTTTGATTTTTTTTTTTTTTTTTTTTTTTTTTAACCGCCCACCTCAGGAGGTTTTTCTTGTTTGCATCTGAAAATCCTGCTACTTAAAAACCTGGTGGGAAGACAACTACCCTGTTCCCCCAATTGTGTCTGCACTTTTATCAGGAAGGGAAGCAGCCAGTTAGTGGCCTGATGTTGGATTCCTAGTGCACACGGGGTCTGACTCAGGGATATGCAGGAAATGTACCGAGCTCTGCCGAAGACTGTGCCAGAAAATGAGTGAGGGAACTGGGATTCAGTGCTGGCTGCAGGGCAGGTTTCTCTGGCCATCCTGGCTTCTGGTGAAGAGTTCATCCCCTGGGAGTTTCCTTTTGGGACCACTTGTGGAAACCTCCCTTGGTTAGGGAGTTAGCACCTCAGCTGGTATTGATGCCTGAGATCTAGGGTGGAATAGGTATTCATTCGTAGAGGTCAGGAAAAAAATGGATCTATCGACTGATTTTTATTTTAATGGATCAGCTGTCCTGCTAACAGAAGAGGCAGTGGACATGCAGCACTCCAGCCAGAAGCCAGCACTCGGGAGGCCCAGCTGCCTCCAGGTTTGAGACAGGGCTTTGCCACAGGCCCTGCCACTCAGTGGGAACTTTGAGAGACGTTTTACTTGGTTTATAAACATTACAGGTAACCAGGCCAAGAGCTCAATTCTCCCCAGAAATTAGGGAGAAGGTGCAAAGTGTTTGTCTCACCTTACGGGTTTCTTCCCAGGAAGGGGGTCTTCTGCTGGGTGTGGAAGAAGGCAGAGCTCCAGAACAAGACAGGTGTGTCCTGTGGTTGTGGGTTTTCCTAACTGGGAACCCTCTGTGGGGCAGAAATGGTGCTGGGGAAGTCAGGCCAAAGCTGATTTTTCCCAGTATGGGGGCTTGGAAGAAACAAGAGTGGCTGTGGATTCTGCAAACCCTGGGCCGGGAGGTCAGCAAAGCGAGGTCAAAGAAATCCCTGACACTCAGCCTGCATCTCTTTCTTAGGGACTAGAAGAGGCTGGGGCATCCTTGGGTTTATCTGCCACTGTGAGACCATGCAGCAGAAATCTGGCTCCAGAGACTCAGTCCAGACATTCCCTGCCATTTGACCGTGTGAACGCATTTGCAGAGTTGAGATCTGTCATCCTACAGACACTGTACTTTTCTCAAAGCGAAGCTGGGTACAGCCAGCAGTGAAAGCAGGTGCTCTTGTGGGTTTGAAGCCATCTCTACTTTGGGGATATACCTGGAAGAACACACACAGAGAGACTGACCAGATACTTGTTCCTAAGCATGGACCTATCCTTGGGATTCTCTCTGATCACAGGCTTTCCCTCCTGGGCTCCTAGTTATGGGTGGTGGGGACAGGCAAGAGCAGAGGGTACTTCCGCCCTGCAGAGGCTCAGGGCTATCTGGGTCAGCCTAACAGGAAAACGAATCACTCCTTATATAGGCAGACCCCCAAAGCTATCCTCCCATGCCTCCAAAGCCAGCCCTGTTCCTCCAGAACCTTCCCAGGCTTAACAGAAGCCACATCTATCCTTAGACGAAGAGAGAGACCTGGGAGGCTGGACGGAGTTCAGGCCCAGGAAGCTGCCTCTTCAGCTCTGCCGCATGGGGCGCCCTCCCCCTTCCCCCTTCCCTGATCCCCTCAGTACTGATACCGCCCTATCACTTGTGAAAGGGCCCGGGGAAGCCTGGCAATAGATGCTTCTGCCCTTTATGAAAATCGCTTTAATTTACCCCAGATGGGTCTCCTCACTGATAACCTCATGCAATGAGCCCTCTGAATTATGCTTTCCGTGTGAACACACTGGGTTATATTTAGCCACAAATTACGACTGTGTTTAACAAGTACCTTTCCTGCGCCGGGAGGGGGCTGGGCAGCCTCCTGACCTGGTTGGAGGAAATCAGCAACAACAGAATTTAAACCTCCCTGGGAGGAAGGGCGAGGTGGCTGGGGAAGCTGTTTATCAGACTTCAAAGTGGTCTGGGGCTTCTCTCCTTGCTTTTTAAAACTTAGAAGCAGGTCTGAAGAGCTGTATGGCCTTGAAGGGAAAACCTGCGCCTCCCACAGGGGTCCCTCCGGCTCGAGCCAGCTTCAATTTAGCGAAGCTCCAGGCTTGGTTTGGAGCTGTGTAAGGGAAAAGCCTTGGGGAAGATGTTGGCTAGGGGCCTCCAGAGGTGTGTGGAGAAGAGAGGACTCTTAGCAAACCAGGATCCTGCAGTTCTTCCTTTTCTGCCTCTGAGTTTTGCCCCTTACCTGGGCCTTAGCCCAGGCTCCAGTTAGGAGTGGGCAGGAGCCCACAGATCAGTGCAACACCTCCCACCCCCACCCCTCTGTGCCCAGCTGAATAGATGGACTGTTTGAAAGCTCAGTTCTTTGGGGGAGAAGCCCATTTACCTTGCCATGGGCACCCCCACTGTCCTCTCACTCTCGGGCACAGAGCACCAAGCCAGTACCTTTGGGAACACATGTATGGGGACAGAACTGAGGACTTGGCCACACTCAGACCCTTCTCCACAGTATTCCTTCCCAGGCCTTAGTTGTGCTTCTGGAAAACCCTAGCATGGTTGAGAAGCCTCAGGGAAGGAACGGGGAATCTGAGACCTCTTCTTTCAACCAGTACCACGGGGCAGCTTTTGAACTATACCCTTTTGAGAAGGATGGAGATATATAATATGATATATATCATATATATCATTATATATATATGCGCCAACTATCCCTTCAAATCTTGACTCTAGACTGAGGTTGCAATTTAGCTGTCATCTTCCTGAAGGAGGGAGATCAGCTCCTACCCAGGCCCTCCTGCCCCATCGTCCCCAGCTTGGATCTAACCTGCATGCTATTGTGCTGCCCATGTACTAACTCTCTCCCTCGGGGTCCCTTGTCCCTCCAGACCCAGAGCTGCAGCTCTGTCAGGCTCCAGCCTTGGGCCTGGCCTCTGGACGTGGCCCTTTCACTTCTGGTGGGAAGAATTAAGAGTCAATTTTTTTGTCATCAAGAAATTGTTTCTAATTTGCCCTCTGAGTAATGGCCCAGGGAACAATGGAGAGACACCCAACACACAATTACCCCGCAGAGCAGTTGCTGCTGTTCTCTGGCCCAAGCAGGCACTTACAATTTTATGTAACTCGAGACACACCCCCACCCCCTTGTATTAAAAAGTGATTATTTATTCAATGAGTTCACACAGTAGGCTCTCTGTCATTTGGGAGCTGGGAGGCCTAGGCCTGCTTCCAGTCTCCTGTCTTGTAAGGGCAGTGGGGGAATGCTGGAGGAGGTGCCAGGGTTTGTGGGTAATGGGCTGCCCCCGCTACCGGTTAGTCAGTTGTAATTGAGAGTGCTTGTACATGTGTGATGTGTGTCAGTGTGTTGTGAGATTCAAACTGTCTTTTTAAATTACATTTATTTATTTTTATGTGTGTCTGCATGCTGCGCTGCCTGGCCTGCCTGTTGCAAGAGTCAGTTCTCTCCTCTTACCGAGTAGATCCCGGGATCTAACTCAAGTGTTTGTTGTGATGTGAGGCTCACATTTTGTGGAGGCTCACACACATGGATGATGGGTGAGCCCACAGAATGTGCATGCAGACAGAGCACATGTTCAAAACTGCACAAGTGTTCAGGGGCACACACACTGATGAAGTCTGATGTATAAGTAACACAGCTGCCTGTGGAGAGCACCCCCAGTCTAGAGGAAACTATGAAGGGGATCTGCCAGGCTGTGGAGAGGCCATTGTGCCCTGGGCTAGTGACTTGGCGTCTGTGGCTGCAGCATTAATAACGTACAATTTTTTAAAACCTCAGGTGACAGCAGAGACGCCAATGCAAAGGCTGACCTATGGCTTATAGTCCTGTCTCCTCTCTTGCTAATCTCCCCCACCCCCTGCTTTCCGCTCTAGATCTAGCAGTTCTCCACCTAAGGGTCATGACCCCTTTGGCAAACCTGTATCTCCAAAAATATTTACATTACGATTCATAATAGTAGCAAAACTGCAGTTATGAAGTAGCAACGAAAATAATTTTATGGCTGAGGGTCACTACAACATGAGGAACTGTATGAAAGAGTCTCAGCACTCGGAAGGGTGAGAAGCACTGCTCTAGAAAGGACCCCGATCCTCACGCCACGTTCTTCTAAAATGAAAAACATTTGTTAGTTTTGGATAGCAGGAAGTCAAGGAGGAAACCAGGATGGTTTGCTCCGAGCAGATAGCGAGCCCAGCCAGACATGCCCGGGCCCGCCCGGGAGGCCGAGCCCTGAGAGAGGAACACGGGAGCTTATTTTGGTCTTGTGGAACTGCCGGGGGCTGTGCGCCCGCGCTGGGCAGCTGCCAGCCTCTGGCGGCATCCAGAGGCGCGTCGGCAGCTATTTGCTGTAACAACTATTTTGAAACAGTATTGAGCGAAGGAGGAAAAAGGCCACTAGACTTAAGTGAATGCTGAGGTTACAGAGGACGCAGAGGTGGGAGCGAGACAGCAAGAAGCCGAGGCCTTTCACACCCGTGAGCCTCTCGGGATGTGAGACGACACAGAACCTGGGTGGGGATGTGTGTGGACACAGCACATGGCGGGGTTGGAGACAAATCCTCAGGTCCAACTTTTAGGGATCCGGAGGTGCCCTTAGATCCCCAAGATTCTAGACCGGTTTGAGGAGGAAAAGAAACCTCGCGTTCTCATGTCTAGCAGCAGGCCTGAGTGCGGATGGATTAGCGGTGTGCCCTTCTGACTGTCTCCATCGGCCCAGGAGGGCTAGATCCCAAGCTCTGTGATCTTTCCGGCCCGGCCTAGGGGACCTGGGTTACGCAAAAAGGAAGGGTGGGTGCGGGGCTGTCTAGGCGCGCCCCTCCCCCACACCGGCCTTCGGGGTCCCCTCGAGGTTGCAGCAGCTCGGAGGATCGCCATGCTGTTGTGCCTGTAGGATCCAATTCTTTCCCTCTCTTACTTTTCTTTTTCTTTCTTTTCCTTTTTGAGGGGACGGATGGGATGGGGGAGAATACTTCAGATGGGGAGAAAAATATAAATATTGCTGGATCGGTAAACAAAATCAGTGAAAGAAAATAATAAGGAATTCGAATTCCAAGCACTCAGAAAATCTGCGGCTTGCAAGAGATGCTCACACCAACCGAGAACAAGGGCGCTCGCGTCTGGGGCCCTCCCGTTGACAGCAGCGGTTTCTCCCGAGCCGGGAAGTTCCTCTGCGTGCGAAGCGGGAAACGGCTGCTCGCCGCCGGAGGGATCAGAATAACGGAGCTCACCTCAGGCCAAGCCCGGCCGGCGTTCACCGTCGGGTCACCACCGCGCCACCGGGAGCCGGAGTCCGCGCCCATCCCGCACAGGACGGCCTGACTCAATTGCGTACTGGATCTCCAGGAGATGCGCCTTCACGCGGCTCGTGCGCCCAGGCGCGTAGCGGCCACCGCGCTGGCGTGGGCGCAATCGTGGGCTGGCCGCGAGGGTCTCCACCCCGCAGTCAGGCTCGTGTGCCCTGTCCGGCGGCCTGCGGAGACCCTGGCTTACCTGGAGCGGGCGCCGGCCGAAGCACGGTCCCTAGCGAGGGGGAAATCCCGGAGTCCCCGCCCGCCGCCCCCATCCTCCCAGGTCAGCGCGGCCCGCAGGGGGCCAGGACGGCCCGGCAGTGCGCCGGCTTCCCCTTTCTCTTCAGATGCCTTTGATCCCCGGGCTCTCCGCCGCACCTCGGCTCGGGAGCTGCCTGGGTCGGCCCGCGGGGATCCTGGAAACCGTCCCCGGTTTATCTCCTTTCATCAAGCGGCGCTGGGCAGCCTTGAAACCGCGGAGCCAGTAATTGCTTTTTTCAGGAGGCCCGGTACGGACTGGATAACAGCCAATCAGCGCCTTGTTTACACTTAGTGATAGACAGCCTGCTGGCAGAGTGCCAACCAATCACGACCGTTTCGCAGAAGCAAAGGAGGTGGGGAAAGAGAGGAGACCACAGATCTCAAGTTTAACTCCTTTGTGTCCAGGCAGGAAAGAGACTGGAAAAATCCAAAGGAATATAACTGTGGTTTGGCATCTATTTAAATATCCCCCCCCCAACACGCACAGAAAAAGAGAAGCAGAAATTATGTATTCATCGCCACTAAGACATCACCTCTACTTCTTGAGAATAAATAACATTTGGGTAGGCAACCAAATTCTAACCGAAATATTTGCTTGCAGAATATTTTTAAAAGCCTTTTGATTCTGATTATGATAAAGAGAATTGTTTAGAGGCTGTTTTCCATTGTAGAGAGAATTTTGCGAATATGCAGGGACAGGCACTGAGAAATGCTAAGCATGTTTTTCACACCATGACAACCACCCCTAAAATTATCAAGTGATGATATTTTTAAAATCTAGGGGCTGATAGAAAAAGTAAATCCTTATCTTGGCAACAGAGCCTCGATTTTCATTTCGATTGTCGCTGCACTGCAAAGTGTGGCGGATGGAGATAATAGAGAGCAGACAGATAGATGGCTGGCGAAGAAAGGTACATCTGGCTCTCAGGCAGGGAGAGGAAGGGCATTCATGGAATCTTGTGGGCATGCCTCAGGCTGAAGTGTATTCCTAGTTTGGGTGGGGGGCGCCTGGGAGTGGAGGTACAGCAGGGCAAATCTGCGCTTAGAAGTTGGGCCTACGTGCAGCAGGTTCTGCCACCTGCCAGACAGACCCTTGGCATGGACAGGGCATCTAGTTTACAGCGTGAGGCTATTTCTTCCTTTTTATTCTGTGCAAAAACAAACACACAAATAAACAAACAAACGAAAAACCCAAACGTTACACCTGACAAATTAAGGAAAAACAAAACCCAAACCTCTCCTGGACAGGGACACGCGCTCTCACTCCCCGGCGCTCCTCTCCCGCCCTGCGCCACCACATTCCCATTCAGGAGCAAGGAGCTGCGCAAAGGAGCTGCGCAGTCGCTGGGCTTGAATTAGGCGCCTTCAGGCTTGGTAGTAGCCCTGCTGCTCCCTGATTGGCAGCTCCCTGGCCCGGCGCCAGCCTATTGGGAGGCCTGTTTACGCCGAATGAGTGGCACGAGCTCAGGGCCGTGGAGGGCCGAGCGGCCAATCAGCGCGCGGGCTGCTCCGGGCTGAGTGGCACGAGCTTATTAGTATGCAGGGCCCGTGGCTCGCCGCGCCGGGCTGCAGGTTTGAAGCCGCTCTGGATGGGCTCGCTAGAGTCGTTGTTGTGGAAGCCGTGCATTCACAGTGCAACAGTCAGCACATTGAAAATACCAATAGGAATACAAACCAAAGTCACATTTACTGATTTAATTGTATTGCATTCAATTGTATCCAGGAAACAGCCTCCAGTAAGTAACTCAAATTGCTTTCATTTTAAAAATTTTTTTGTATTTTTATTATTTTATGATTTTATTTTGGTTTTTGGGGGTTTACATTTTTTAAGCAAAAGAAATTCAGGATTGTGATGTTGAGAAAGAGTAGAGCTTCCCTTTTAAAATCCGTTATGATGTTGAAAGGCTTTTTAAAAAAAAAAAAAAAAAAGATGGACTATATATATGAGTACGATATTTTTTTTCCTCTGAAAAATTTTATCGATCGGTTTAAAATTCCCCCCGTAATGCGTCCTTGCTTTGCTCTGAGCGCTTGTTGTCTCGATCGACACCCTGCATTAAAAATAAATTATCGAGACAGGACAGAGACCGCCAAGCTTCGTTCAGCAAGAGCCTCGCGGGTAGCCCCGAATGGGCAGTCAGTGAGAGCCCAGCTCTGGAGGAACCAGGAGCGAACCCCAATTATTTGCTCCCCCATCTTACTCCCCTCCCCCAGCAATCTTGAATGGGCTCCGCCCGGTCGTTCCGTAGCGCAGGGAACGGTGGGCTCCGTGGCCACGGCCGCTGCTTTTCGGGCCTCTGTGAGGGGACAGGAGATTAGAGGGGTACTGGCAGGTTTTCAGGTTCCGCTCCCCACAGACTTAATTCTTTTCAGAACATTTCCTTTTTTTCCCCCTCCGGAGGAGTTGGGGTGGAGGAGGGGGGCCGAACAGTGGGGCGTCTTCATGCGGTGCGTTCTGGGCAGCACGCGGGCTCAGGCCACGACCCGCGTGGCGTGGTCTGGGATCCGTCCATCCCCCCAGAGCGGGGGTCTTGCACCACCCAGTCCCCGTTGCTATCTGGGCTGATGGGGGGGGGGGTTCGCAGGGAGCGGGTTGTGCCGCAACGCCAGAGCCATTCGCTCCCGGCGCGCTCGTGGCTGCGGCCTGGCTTTGCAGGCCCCATTGCGCCCACCCGCGCGGGCAACTCGGCAGGAGGGAGCCCACGGACCCCAAAGCTTGGCCTCCACCGGAGGACAAAGGCGTCCCAGACCCGGCGTTTAGATGCGAAATTTGAAAACAAAGCAAACCTTGAGGAGCTGGGGGTACGAATGCTGGCCAAGCCTCGGGAGGGACCGCAGTTCTGGGGGTCACGCCCAGCCACCCGGGAGAGGATTTCTGGGGTTCGGGTTCTTTAGATGTGTTCTTGTCGGCGACTCTCCGGCCGCGCGCGGCTCTCTGGCCGCTGCCACTGTTTCCTCTGGTGCAGCCCTGCCTGGGGTCCTTTGCGGTGTCCTGTCCCGGGGCTGGGCTGGGGAGGCCTCGGAGCCTCGGGACTCGGCGAACTGCTGCACCCCAGCTTCCGGCCGCGGCTCTCGGACTGTGGCCTCAGCTTCTGCCCTCCCTCGCTCCCTATGGAGCCAGCTTGCCCAGGCCCCGGGCGGGAGCAGCCCAGGGCGGCGCGGCAGCTCTCGGCAGGACAGAACACAAAGAAAAGTCCCTTCCAGTTCGGCCAGAAGCGCAGCGGCGGGTACGGGAGACACAACCCAGCCCTTGTTGGCGTAGAAAGTCCAGCAGGCTTGTGAGAAGGGCACGGACGAGCCGGTGATCGGCCCGCAGGAGGTGGAGAGTAAAGCTGCTGCGTGAGCTCGGAGCCCGCGTCCCGAGAATCGCGGGCAGCCCCCACTTTCGCTCCTACTTTGAAAGCTCTTACTGGGGGTGGGGGCCCAGAACAAAAGCCGAGCGCACACGACTCCCCGGAAGCCGTGGCGAAGTCTTGTACCGTGCGCGCAGCCTCCGACCCCACTCCGGCCCTCGGCGCCTTTGAAGCGGCAGGTTCCTGACCTCCCTCCCCTTCCTCCTTTCCCTTTGTCCTGCTCGGCGCCCTCCGGGGTTCGAGAGACGCCGGCCTGGGTAGGGGCGCGTAAGTCCCTCTCCATCCCCGGGCAGCCCCTCCCCTGACCCCGGCGCCAACAGCGCCTGGGCCTTGCTTGAGCCTTCCGCGCCGTGGCTATCGCCGAGTAGGCCTGCGCGGTGGAGAAGCGAGTTATTTGTTGGACCCGGGGAGAGTGATGCTCCCCAGAGGGAACAGAGCCCCAAACCCCTTTGTATGCAATTTGAGCACAAAGAGAAGTCTTTGTGTAGTCCCGTTTATTTACAATGCAAAATTCTTCGAATAAATATTAAAAAAAAGCTTATCAGCTGAGCAAATATGTATTCACTTAATACATTATGTTTTCGGTTATAGATTAAATCAGACACAAAATAGTGTGCAAATAAGACAGTGTAGAACCCAGAGCATAAAATATAGCAATTTTAAATGGTATTTACGAAATAGAAAACATCTTAATCGCTTTGTTGTCACGGTGGGATGGCTTTAGAAGAGGTTTTGATTGTCTGCAAAGTTCACAGTTAAGAATATCTCCGTTCTATTGGAACTGAGACGAAGTATTAAAACAATGCGCATTTCGGAAATAAGGAGAGAAGTACTGAAATGAAGGAGGACCGAGAGTCTTTGGTCGCACGTGCATGGTGGTGAACAGTTTATTTCGCTTGCTCGGTTGCTCCTCTTAAGAGTTTGAAATTGTCTCCGATTTCGCCCGGGAGCAGACTTCCGCGATGGGAGGGGTAGAAGAAAAGGGAGAGGAGGGTCGTTTTAAGCCGGCCCTGCCCGAGATGGGGATGGAAGACCCGAGGACCCGGGTCTGCTGGGACCCTGACGCAGGAGAAGACTGAGCTATGCTTGGTCTGTGCTCCTTCCCTGCAGGGTGGACCGAGGTGCCACGAGGAGACCAGCCTTGGTTAGGTGATCCCGGGCAGACGCTGAATGGAGAAACATTGTGGCCGATTTGGGAGGCCGAGAGAAAACAATTTCTGACTCTCTGAGCCCCCTCCCCCCAAGCCCCCAATCCACAGAGGAAGATCCTGGGCGAATTTGATTGGGGGGCGGGGTGATTGTTCCAGCCTCACTGGGAAGCTCCGGGCTCGGGGACAGCAGGCCAGGCACTGCGGCGTAGCGGCCCAGGTGATGCCGGTGGCGGTCGAGGGGCTCCCGGACCCCAGTCTGGGGTTGTGGCACAATGCTGGGGGGGCGGTGCCACTGGGACTGAGTGGGGGACGACGTTCAAAAGAATGGACTGAAAGACGCATGGGGGGATGGGAGAGAGGAGAAAAGGAAGGTTATTTTAAAAAGAACTCTTGAGTTACAATCAATAAAATTACTCGCTTAATTAGCATGGTTATTCGGTTAAGCGGAATGTAGTAAAAGCTGGACCTCAGAAAGGCGGGCGGGGGTCGGGGGGGGGCGAAGCGTGGACCCGGGGCTTTTTCCTCCGAGACACCTTTGGGCAGCGGGGGAGGGGAGAGGGTGCGTGTGTGTGTGTGTGCGCGCGCGCGTGCGAGTGTGCGTGATGGCTTCGCAGATTTGGGTTTTTATCACCCAGCGGAGCCAGCAGCCTCTTCGCAACGGCGCCTTCGCCGCAGGGACTCTCAGGGACCAGAAAAGGAAGCTGCGCGCAGCGTGTTTGGGTTGCCTCTGGCTCTTGCAGGCCAAGCGTGGCTCGGACGGTGCGTGTGTGCTCGCGGACCCGCGTGCAGGGCGGCTCCAATGACCCGGCGCGTAAGCGTGTGCAGTAGGGAGTCCTCCGAGCGCTCCCAGTCTCGCTGTCCGGTCTGGATGCCACTCCGGTTGGCGCGCGAGGAGGGGGCCGGTAGCGGGAGGGGCGGGTACCCCGGGCGACAAGAATCCCCTAGTCACCGAGTCTCTTCTGCTTGCCTCTGCAGACCATGGACCTGCACGGCGGTCGCCGGCTCGGAGCGCGGCCGCCCGCGGAGAAGCCCAGTCCGCCGGTGTGCTGACCGGCTCGGCTGTCTGTGCCTCCGGTGACCCCAGAGGCCGCCTCCTGCGCGCCGCCCGCGCGCCGCCTGCACTCCGAGCCGTTCCCAGGCCCCGGCCACGCTGCTTGCTGGAGGCGGCGGCGGCGGGCCGGGGCCGGGGCCCGGCATGGATGGCCGAGACTTCGCGCCGCCGCCGCCGCATTTGCTATCGGAGCGCGGGAGCCTGGGCCACCGCAGCGCCGCTGCCGCCGCGCGCCTCGCCCCCGCCGGCCCCGCCGCGCAACCGGCCGCGCATTTCCAGCCTGGAAAGTACTTCCCGTCGCCACTGCCGATGGCCTCGCACACAGGTCAGTGTCCGGCCCGGGCGGGTGCGGTGAGGGAGGCCCTGCCGCAGCCGGCCACTGTGCCCAGTGCAAAGAACGCCCGCCCCTCCGCTCCTCGGAGCCGTTCTCGGATCTTCGCTTTCACTTCCCTATGCAACGCCGAGCGGACCGCGCTCACGGGCTTGCTCGCGCCGTTTCCAGCAGCCTTTCCCGTGCTACCCCGGGTCAGGCAGGGAAGCCCGAGAGCAGGCATCAAACCAAGCCTTCAACTCCTAGCCACCCTCCCCCACCCCTTTCTGCAGAAATAAATTCTGCGGAAGCCTCTTTTCTGTATTTTGCATTCACCTCGTTAAGATGTTCAGCGTCTGAGACACTGTGGCGCTTTCTGCATGGACACAGCGACTGTGTGGCTGGGGGAGGGGGCCAGGGCGCGTCCGGCCCGCGGATTAGAGAGCAGTGTGCGCCCGGGGAGCGCTAATGGGAACTGCTAGTGTAAGACGAGAAAATCCTGTTTCTATATAAAGCCTTGAAGTGTCAGGGCGAGAATGGGTTTGCAGGGGATGCATGCGCTTTAACAAGTGCCTCTGGTATCCTACTAACACCGGACTAAGCGTGGCCCGAGTGCGGACCGCGCATCCCGCACCGCGGGAACTCAGAGCGGCGTCCCGCTCGGGATTTCGGTGCAGGCGAGTCCGTGCGCTTTAGCTTCAAGACCAGAGACCCTGAGTTGTTCTGAACATTCCCGGCACGCCCCCGTGTTGCGACCCACTCATGTCCCTTTCCCCAAGGGTCTGTCCTTGGTAGCGCTGACCCAGTCTCTGGAGCGAAGCCGCAGCTGGCGGGGAAGTCAGTGACCAGCGTGGGCGGAGCTGGGGGAGCCTAAGGGACTGCGCGTGGACCTGCTGGGTCACCCTCGTAGTCAGTTTGCTTTTGTTTACAGTTTATTCTAAACATCAGAAATATTATTTGCTGCTTTTATTTTTCAGTTTGGCAGTAACAGTTATTATTATTAGCTTGATGAACCGTGAATAGTAATAAAATTATTATCTGCTTTAATGGGATTACAATTAGTTTGTGGATTAAAACGGATGGCAACGATGGGGCTAGAAGGGAAAATATTGGAAGGGAAGACAGTCAAAAAGAAAAAAAATGCATTTTGTTTTTTAAAAAAAATCTTGAAATTGCTTAATTACTAAAGGGCCTCCAGTTTTTAAGGCATGAGCTTAGTCTGAGTGAACAGCCCTGGGCTATAGTGGCCAACCTCCTGCGGGTCGGCCCCATGCTGCCGGCTTGCCTTTCCAGCTGCCGCCTTCTCTGTGAATCGCTTTCTTTCTTTCTTTCTTTTTTTTTTTTTCTTTCTCTCCATTTTTTTCCCTTCTAGATTTATAACTGGAAAGAGAAAGAAAAGTACTTGACTGAACAATTGATGAATTTAAAATATCTTTTCCCGATATCCTTGTGGTTATTGTCCATTCTTACCAGTGCACTGAGATGCTACCCACTCATCTCTGGCCCACTGGGGAGCGAAGGGTCTTTGACATGATTGTGGCAGCAGCAGGGTCAGTGCCCAGCGTCCCCACCAGCCTCAGCTTCTGGTGGCAGGCTGGGGAGGCTGAGTCTGCAGGGTTGAGGAACAGAGAGGACACCTCTGCCCTCTTCCTCCAGTGTGCAGTGCCCTCCAGCCTGGTAGGTCACAGTGCTGCAGAGAGAGAGTTTCCACAGTAGTACCCAAGCTGGCTGGGGCTGTGCCCCCTGGGGGGCAGCTAGGCCAAGCACAGCTCCCTATCAGTTCAGGTCACTGCTGCCTCTTGCCCCCACTCACCGGCCCTTAGCCCAGCCAGCTCTTGGTCAGCAGCCATTTCTTCCTTTTCTCCCCCTTGTTTCCAGATCTAGGTAATACCCAGTCAGGTGGGAATGTGATGAAGTGGCCTGGACCTTTGTCTTGCTCATGCTAACTTGGACCACGTGGTTCTTGGACTACAGGCCACAGAGAGCTGAGAGAAGCTGTACCAGGTCCTAGTCTGTGACCCCACACTCTTCCTGCTTCCTTATACACTGGGGGCCCTAGAGGGCTCCCTCTTTCAGTGCTGAAGGGCCATGTGTCTCCTGATTCCCAAGGCCCAGTTTCCATCCCCTTGGGCACCAGAGGAACCTATTGTGTTTGGAGATACTGGACTAGGTGGCCACGGGAAGCCTGGCCTGACTGTGTGGGGCTGGAAGCCTTTTGCAATTGTTCAGAGCCAGGAGAGCCAGTATTTCGCATTCGTTTTTTAGAATCTTGCTACGTGTATTTTTAAAACGGGAGCTATACTCAAGATCCCTGTACTTTCGTCCGCGTCTGTGTAGATCCTCATTTAGAAAGAGAAAAAGACGGGATGAAGTTAAGGAATTTAGATCTTGCGGGTGGATTTTGTGTGCGGATTTCCAAATGGCCACCTCCTACTCTCCCTCTCTCTGTGGATAGCCTTGGTCCACAGGCCAAGGCTGCAGTAGTCCAGCCTGCTCCTCCCTGCCCCAACTGCTGAGCTGAGAGCAAAATTGCTGGGGGGGGGGGGCAGGCGGCGACTCTTCCT
>CM052710.1:1329397-1447966 GCA_028551405.1 Uromys caudimaculatus | reverse complement strand
GTGTGTGTGTGTGTGTGTGTGTGTGTGTGTGTGTGTGTGTGTCCGAGCACACTACCATCTTCTATCTATCAAGTCTCTTGCTGGGTCCATGGAGGCCCCCTCAGGTTGGCTTCCTCAGATGGCCAGATCCAGCTGTCCATTCTGAGGTGCTTGGTGCCATGAGTATGACTTTTCTCACCTTAGAAACTCTCTCAGTCACCAGAATCCTAAGAAATCACCATATTTCTACCTTGAGGTTAAAGTTTGCTTTTCACTCATACTGTCTTTAGAGACTAAGGCCTTGTTTCCTTTCCATACTGAAGGGAGCAGGGGCAGGCAGTCTGCCACAGCGGCAGTGCTCTGGGAAAGCATCCCGCACCAGGGAGCAAGACACCCGGTGGTGCGGCTTTGTCCTGAGATAGGAAAGATAGGAGGCACCGCCTGGGTTCTGTGCTCCTTAGCTTCCCTGTGTGGCCTTGAACTCTCTGATCTCTGTGTCTCCACTGGAAGCTACTGCTGGTACTCTGTGCCTCTGAAAGGGGGTGTGGACTTGCAGACAAATCAGTGTCCTCATGGGCTGAACAGTCTCTACCCCTGCTCAGCAGCCTGGCAAAGCGATGCAATCTTGCTGAGAAATGACCATGGTTTCATGCCAATCAGATCCCCATACCTCTGTCCCGCTCTGTCTGGGCCCGTGGAGTCTCACAAAGCCTTTCAGCGCTTGCTGTATTCCCCAGCCTCTCTCCTGCGTGTGCTTCTATGCTTCTGGGCTCTCAGTCCTTTCCTCTTCGCACCTAAGCCTGGGAGGTCTTCCTGAGAACCAGGACCTGTTCCTAGGAGAACACACCAGAATTGGGCAGTTGCTTCCTGCTTCTCCTTGCCCAGAGTGTCTGCTTTCTGGAGCAGAAGTTGTGTTGCATGCTTCCTTCCCAGACTTTTCCTCTTCCTTTCTTATTGCAAGGTCCTTGTGCGCTGGGTTAGCCTAGATATGATGTCTGACACCAGGCCAAGTGCCACCAGACACAAACACCTGCCTCTTGGACATGCAGCAGAAGGCTGAGTGGCGAGTCCTGCCGTGGTGAGGAATCCAGGAGAGCCTTCAATGGGAAATGGTCAGCCAGGACTCTTCAGTGAAAACCTTGAGGAGTATGGGAGGGCCACCATCAGTTCCCTCTGAACGAGAACACAGTGTGAGTCTCAGTGGCTGGAGACAGCCATACCTGAGGCAGTTGTCTGGGAAATGACCCAATCTGGCACTGGCAGCACAGATCCAGAACGCCCATGGCCTTGCAGCATCCCTGAAGAATATAGTGTCCCATGGGCCTCCAGGGGACAACAGCCATGCCAAGTCGTGCTGGGATCCAGGCCCTTCCCAATTTTCAGGACAGACGGTTCTGTGGTCAGCTGGAATTCTCCCAGCCCAGTGTGGCAGTTGACCTAGGGCCAGAGGCCACCATGTGCATGTCTGTCCCTGCTGCTGTACTGCCTGCTTAAGCTCTTTGACACCGGCTGGTGTCTGCCCTCCCTAGTGTGAGTCTTGCTAGGTATTACAGGATGAGTCCTCATTCCTCCAGGAAGCACAAGCCAACCCAAGCTTTCGGGCTTATGGCTTGCTCCAGGTAACCATAGGAAGGTGTTTGGGGGACATGGCTGGCCCTCCCTCACCTCTAGCAGATGGGTACTTCCCACTTCTCAGCCGGTCAGTGTCAGCTGGGCAAGGAAACCTATACTTTATGTATCAAGGGGGCTTAGGAGTCTGAGCTCCGGCAAGAAGTCAGTCTGTCCAGTTCTAAGTTAGGAGAGCCACAGCATGAATACCTGCTACTCTGGAGCCAGGCCAGGGAGGATACATAATGGAGGTAGCTAGCCTCTGGGTGCTGGAGAAGGACAGCAGGGAAGGTGCTGAGACCCACAGGCAGAATACTGGCACCAGCACCAGCACCAGGGCCTTGCATCAGGGATTTGTGTTCCTTCAGTGGCCCTTTGTTCCTGTAGTGCTGTGGGTCTGGGGCAGTGGCTTTCCACAGAACCAGCATACTCTGGCTGTGGGCCAGAGAGGCCCTGGCCACAAGGACTGAGGGCTCACACCTCCGGGCGACCAGGCCAGGAAATGTGTGAGCATGAATGGAGCCAGGAGACTGGCGTCACACAGAAGGACAGGAGCCGCTCTAACCTCCCCCTCCCCCATCTCCTCAGTCTCTCAGGGTACTGTCTCTGGAGTATCTGTGCAGCTCCTGTCACCTCTGTGGGTCCTGGATGGGACAAGGGGTTACATGTACCATCATAGACACTCCTCCGCTTGGCAGAAGGGGAAACCCAGCCAGCCTGGTGACGTCATTACCCACAGACCCTCAACTAGCAAGAGTGAAAGTTTTCATAGTTCCATAGAAATTCATCCTGCAGGTAGCATGACCAGATGAGGGTCTGAGTTCCTGTTTGGGTATCCTTTGTCCTCTCCCTGACTGGTTGAGACGAGCCATATTCAGGGTTATCCTTGAGGGTTACGGGCATGGGTGAGAGGCTAGATGCAAGGGAACAGAGCGGCTGTCCATAGCTGGATCAGAGTTTCCAGTCCTGAGTATGGGGCCGCTGCTTCTCTGAGAAGAGACCCAAACATGGGATTGAGCATTTGTAGGTCCCTGAGCGTATACGCATAAATGTGTTTGTGTGGGTGTGTACTGTGAACACGGATGTCTGTAGCCTTACATGCAAGTATGCATGGGTGGGAGGCCCTGATAAACCGTGCTGGGGTGGCCTTCCTTTATGTGGCTGGCTTATTTCAAGGGAAGTGGCTGTTTAGGAGTGGAAGCTCTCCAAGATGGGGGGCGTGGCTCCCAAGAGTGGTGTTGAGCAGCCCTACTTACCGTCCTGCACGCTTGCTGCCCGTCCACCCTGAGGAGCATCCTGGGCAGCTGGGAGAGGTCCTGGATTCCCAGCCGCCCTGAGAGGGAGGCACACCACACAAGGGAAGGTGTGAAAGACAAGAGAGGGTATGTGCCCTCACCCCTCCTGCAGCCCCAGCCCCCGCCTGCCTGTCCTGGGACACTGAATCACTCTGGGAAGAAGTCCAGCCCCCTTCTCCCCCCCAGTGGGGAACCTTGGCCACCCCACCTCCCGTCCTAGCCAAGGGGCTAAATTTACTCTTTTAATAAGAACCAGACTTATATCCGATTTTCCTTTTCTTTTATTAGTTCTGGGCTGTTGGTTGAGCCTGTCCCTTGTCATCACTGCCTCCCGGCCTTTTCCATGGTTGCCCAGTTGAATGGTTCAGCAACCACAGAGCTTTCCTATTATGGCCAGAGAGTGACTTCCTTTGGGACTTCCGGAAGGTTCTCTTGGACTGGCCAAGGGGCTTCCCGGGTGAGGTGATCATTCCCAGGCCACCCCCATGTCCCAAGGATGGGCCAAGCCCCACGCCCACTGCTCAGCATTCTTGGCCTCTCCTTCAGCCCCCGCCCCAGGTTGTGGTTGCAGGCCTTCCGCCTTTCCCTCTGTTCCTCTCTCTGGGCCTGTCTTAGCCTCTTCTCCAGCCACCTTCATGGAGCTGGCCCATGGCTCTTGTGGTGTGGGCCTTGTGATAGCTGGGTGTCCTTCCAGAGTTCTGAGGGCTGCAGACTGACACCTGCTGGCGGTGGGCTTGAAGCCTTAGGGGAGCTTAAGATGTCCCCTGCTAGCAAGCCTGTTGGCAAAGTGGGGTCTGAGATTAGAGTCTGGGAAAACTGGACCTTGCTTTTCCAGGTGCTGTGGGGAGACAACTTTGACCATGTGGCCTGCTTTCTAGAGTGCTCCTAATTCCTCAGCTGTCCTCAGGTCTGGATCTGTCCTGCCACAAGAGAGGCAGCTGGAAGGCTGTGCTGAGTCAGACAGGTCTTAAAGCTGCTGTCTGGGGCTGACTTGAGCCTACAGTTGGTTCCCTTCCTCCCAGGGCTAGCCTGGATGTTTCTCTACACCAGGGGAGGTGGTGGGCAGACTTACCAGGGTCCACCCAGGTCAGTCCGTGTGAGTCTGGTAAAGACCAGACACTTGGGAAATAGCTTTCTGGAGACTGTGTGCAGCCACGGGTGCGTACTCATAGCCACACAACCTAGACACGCTTGTAAAGCCAGGGCTTGTTGCACCCCAGTATGTGTGACCTCCCAGCCATGCACACACATATTGTCAGAGACATACATTAGGAGAGAAGTATGCACACACTAGCAGACACACCCTTCAAGCGCTTGCATCAGACCTGTTCCCACCTCTACCATGTGTGCAGCCCACGTTCCCCACGCTGTCAGGTGCTAGGGCAGCTTGTTGACCCCAGCAGATGGGAATGCTAGGGGTCTCTGCATGCCCACAGACCAGTGCACACCAGGGGCAGGCTCTATTCCTCGCCCTGCAGCTTCCAGTCACCTGGCTTGGGGAAGACTCTCAGAATTGCTTCTCTACCAGGACCTGGCATCCCCACTCTTAACCCCTCCTCCTCTTCCTCTTCCTCCTCATCCTTCTCCCCCTCCTCCTCCACAGGGCAGGAGGGTTAGATAGGCATCGTCCAGCTTCCAAACAGGCTAGACTGGAGACTTTTTTCTGATTCTGCACTTGCAGAGAGCCCCAGTTGAAGTTCTGCTCTCCCTAGGGTTCCTGGAATGAGAGGAATGTGGGGTGGGGCAGAAGATCTGTCTCTCCTTCCTCCTCTGCTCCCTGTGGGATAGGCTGGGTCCAGAGAGGAGAGTTTTGCCCTTTTTCTTCCCCTTTAACTGCCTGAGAATGCTCCTTTCTCCAGTTTGGTGTCTCCTGGCTAGTTGGCCAGCTAGATGCCATCATTGCCTGGTTAGCCCTACAGGGGACCTAGGGAGGCAGAACAGGAAGCCGCTGCCTAAGGAAGAGGGGAAGTCTGAATGGGTGTGAGCAGGAGGGTGGGAGCTGGCACAGGCAGTGGGTGCAGCCGCCAGACACAGAACCAAGGAGGCCCATGCCAGCAGCCAGTCAGCTGGGCTTCCGGAAGCAACAGGAGCCCAGAGAGCCTGGGAAGAGACTTGTTTCTCTGGAGCTGCCGCCATCTCAGGGAGCTGTGGCTTTATTTTATTTTATTTTATTTTTTACAACCTATTTCACAGTTTCTAGAAGAGGAGGACACTGTCTCAGAGGCTAGCTTAACTCAAAACAAATGCTCGCTCCCTGTAACTCTGCTTCTGCCTATCCCACTGGCTCAGGCTAGTGTCAGAATGCCAAGACAGCCTGGCCAGGGAGCTGGTACACAGGCATGGCTAGCTAGCACCTGGCCTCCCAGGACTGGGTTCTGGTGCGCCAGCTCCTCGGGGATCCTTGGCGCAGTGTTAGGTTGTCAGACCCTCAAGGCTTTGTTCTTTAGGGATCTTACCATCCAGGCTCCTAGACACCCTACGTTGTCTCATGACATCACATCTGTGGACTATCTTGCCCACAGTGGCCAAGTGGGCCCAGCGCACACAGAAGTGAGAGGAAAAGGGGCTGTCTCTCCCTCCTCCTCTGCTCATGAGTTGGTTGTATCCAACCCTGTCGGCCACTTTTGCCTCCCAGGCACTACAGATTGTTGCTCCCCCTACGGGCCACATAATGGCCCCAGTGGTCACTGAGATCTCCAGGTTTTCTGGTTTCATTCTCTTGCTGCGATTAAACAATCTGGCCCAAAAACCTTACTAATTTGGCTTATTCGGCTTACACTTCCAGGCCGTATTCTGTCTTCGAGGAAAGTCAAACTAGGAACTCAAGCAGGGAACTTGATGAAGAAACCATAGATAAATGCTGCTTGCTGGCTCATGTTTAGCTAGATTTTACACACACACACACACACACCATGACCATGTGCCAAAGGAATGAGGTGGCCATCCTATATCAATTAATAATCAAGGTAGATCTTCACAGACACACCCACAGCCAACCTGACGTAAGCAGTTCCTCAGTAGAGGCTTATCCTAGGCGGTGTCAGGTTGACAGGTAAGGCTGACCAGGGTGTCCCAGGACTGCAGCCTCCTCTACCCCTGTGAAGTTGACTGGTCTGTCCTCCCCATGCCCTCCTGCTGGTGGTCAGTCCTCCTCCTGCTGATGGTCAGTCCTCCTGCTTCTGCTGATGGTCAGTCCTCCCTGCTCCTGCTGATGGTCAGTCCTCCCTCCAGGAAGCCTGGCAAACCCAGTGACTCAATCTCTTCCACCCAAAGCAGCACAGAATCTTCCCAGAAAGGGATCTGAGAGCTGTGTGGTTGGTGCCTGCGGGCCACAGAGCAGGCCATTCTCTGCTCTGTCTAGCAGTTTCCTGAGCCTTCCTGCTGCTGGCAGCCCAGGAGCAGCCATGATCCAGGTGTGGCCCATGCCCCGTGCAGGTCACTGGCCTTGGCATGGGGACAGAGCAGTCTCCTACAAATGGGGCTGTGCTTTCTGTGCTCTTTGCCTGAGGTGTGTCAAGTAGGCCCTCTGGCATGCTGGCTTCCAGGATGGTTTTCTCAGCCAGCCAGCCATTGAAGCCAGGCCTTCATGGTGTCCTGGGCAGAGCAGAGGTGGGCCTGGAACTGAGACCAGAGCTGCAGTCCAGTAGAGCAGCTGGTGGGGTCTGACATGCATACAGCACAGAATTGCCTGTCCCAGAGGCTGTGGTCACTCGCACTTCCCAGCTCTCTCCTGGGAAGATGTTCAGGCAGCGGGCTTGTCTTCTCCCGCGGAGGGGTGACCGGGTGGTCAGTGGCATCATTCCGCAGACCTGCGCTGCGCAGGGTAGAACATGTTCTGTTCTTTAAGACCTGGGACCACTGTGGTTGGTATAAAGATCTGAGAGTCTGATGTGAGGAGCCCCCCAAACTCACTATCAGGAGCCCCTCTGGGTCTCTCCACTGTACCAGGCTCCTCAGTGTCCTTCCTAGTCTGGTAACCAGCACTCATAGACAAGGGACTTTGCCAAGAGGAAAGAGCCTTCAGCCTAGTTCCTGGCTGGACTTGGCCTGAGGCAGTGGCCCTGGCTGAGGGCCCAAGCTGAACTGGGATCCCAGGCAGCCACTGCACCAGCCCTGTCTGGGGTTGGCTCCTGGTCAGCAGGCAGAGTTTAGAAGGTGATTGCCAGGTCTGCCCAGGGCTCTGTTTGCCTGGCACACTGCCATCACCGCAGTCCTCAAAGGTTTGTGACAATAGGAACACAGACCCCGGTCCTGGGTTTTTTCAGGTTGCTTAGAGACTGGGTAGGCTGAGGAAAACCTCAAGGAGCCAGCAGTGTCTCTTACCCCACAATAGTTGCTACCTACCATGAGGCTGCCCACCTGGCGAGGCCTACAGGGTCTCTTGGAGTTTTCCCACCAGAACAAGGGTGGTGAGGAGAGCCTCACTCCTCCACAGGCAGAGTCAGGATCATACATGGTCTATGCTGGGCCTGCCTGAGCCACCCCAAACTGCTGCAGGGAATGAAGTCCCCTGGAGCAGTGTCCCAGGAAGTTGGCTATGCCATAAGAGAACTCTGTGCCAAGGTCACCAGTGCCCAGAAGGGGGTCCCTTGAAACACTCACAGCAGTGATCTCTGGGCTGGGGATTTCCGCTGCTTTTACTGCTGGGACAGATGTGGCACCTGGGTGAGCACACTGTGTTCCCCTCTTCACTTTTCAACATGACGGGGGGGGGGGGGCGTGGAAACCTGCAGGAGGAGGAGGGCTGTCACTGCCCCCACCCCTTTCATTTCACAGACTCCACAGGCAGCAACACCTGCTTTAATGGGCTTGGTGGAAGCATCTCTAAAGGAGCACTCCCTAAGAGACCCTCAAGTCAGAATACAGGTCAATATGGGGTGACGATGCCCCCAGGTTGGAAGATCTTGGCATGAAGGTCTGTCAGCCTCTCACTGGAACAGCCTCTGCCCTTACTCAGCTAGGGTAGGGGACTGATCAGGCTGTTGGATTGTCCCTCAGGCCTCCAATCAGAGGGACCCTCTTCTGAGACGGTCTTGGAGCAAAGCATCAACTGTAGTCCCTTTCAGGGTCAGGATCAATCTCCTAGGTTGGAACATAGTGGCCTAAGACACACTGGGCTCTGACTTGAGAGCCTAGTTGCTTGGACACCCTGCTAGCTGCCCAGGCCCAGTGGCTGACTCTTGGAGGAGCTGTTGCCTTGCCTCAGTTTCATGGGTCCATGGGCCCTGCGGCCACCTTGTCTGTCCACTGTGATGTGAGAGAACTCCAGGTGCTCCGTTCCCAGGCCGAGATCCTGGAGAAATTGGTTTTGCAGACCCAACTTTTGGACTCCATTGCTTCCCATGGGCGGTGCTTCCCTAAAAGGGTGTGGGGGTGGGGTGGGGTAGGAGAAGTAGAAAGGGCCTGGGAGACTCCCGGGCCAGCTAGGCTGGGCGGGCAGATAGTCTGCAGCTGGAGCAGCCACACTCAGCCCACAAGCATGGCCCCCCACAGTCCCTGGAGCGGGGCAGGGAGGCCAACACTTCCCTTCCCAGCCTGGAGTCTCCTCCCCTGGCGTGGACACGCCTGTGGTCTGGACAGGGTCCCTTGGCAATCCCAGCCATGTGGTCTTGTCCGGGAAGTCCCTGGCTCTTGGGTACCTTCTGCATGTTCTTTGTGGGTCTGCACAAAGCAGAGGACCTCTTTTAGCCCTGCCTGGGTCAGCACTCACATACCCTTCCTCTGGCCATGTCTAAGGACTCCTCCACTGTGCACCCCATCCCCTCAGACCAGGAGCGGAAGAAACCACTTTCCAACCACTAGGCTGGAAACTAGTGGAACTCAGTATAGATGCCAGGGTCCCACAGGGGCAGTCCCCTCCCCTCCTGACTGCTTCCCTACTGAGTCACCCTGTGTTTGGGAAGTTCCCAGGGCCAAGCCAGGCTAGATGAGGCATCACCAATATACCAATTCCCCTGCCTCCTGAGCAGGAAGCTACTGCTGTGACTCACCTCAGGCTGGCCAGGCTCCACCCTACTCTGCTCTGCCCTCCACCCCGGGATGGCCATGAACTAGGCTCCCTGCCCAGGGACAGAAGTGGCAAGGTGCTAGAGCAACATGCTGGGGTAAAAGACCAGCACTGCAGCCCAGACCACCCACTGGATAGCCCTGTGTGCAGAGGCTTTCTGTGCACGTATGTGATGTGTGGACAAGAGCCGGTAGCCATGACAACCAAGGAGACTTACTTGGCCTGACCCTGACTGCTGGACGCTGGCAGAGACGGGGCATAGACCATGACAGCCACCAGTGAAGGATGCAGCTGTCTGGTTTGTCGGGTGGGTAGAAGAAGAGGGCGAGCAGGCTGTGGAGGCTGGCCTGGGGTCAGGGGCAGCTCACCATCTGCTGTATTCCCAGGCCACTGAGAAAAGTGCTGGCCCAGCCCAAGAAGCCCGGGACTCTGTCAGATAAGTGTTCTGCTCAATGTCAACTCCATCAGAGCCTGGTCTGAGTAACCCACGGAGGACTCACAGAGATACTCTGTGTGGGTCCAGACCCCTCCCCTGACTAGTCCCTCTTCTCCAGTCTAGTCTCCCCTCACTCACCTGGGACTGGGGCCCCTTGTCTAACTAACCAGTTAGGTGGCATTGGAAAAGGCAAAGGTGCATTTCTCCCACGCTGCCCAGGGCAGGGCAGGGGCCTCCGTCCCCGCCAGGGCTCACAGCCTCCTTGCTGGTTCTAGGTACCTCACCTGGGCCCTCTCAGTGAGGCACAGGCAAAGCTTGCTGACAAGCCCACTGGCATCAGAGAAGCTTTCGGGCGCCAGTGCCGAGGCCGGAGAGCCGTGCTAATGAGAAGCCCACAGGGAGTCTGTCCACCATGCGTCCTAAACTGGGTTTTGACGCCGCACTAAGCGCCTAGTTGGTGGTGACGGTGAGGGTAATGTAATTAACTGGTGGTGATAACGGTTGTTATGGTGGAGGTGATGTGTATGCTTACGGCGTAGAGGAAACGATGACAGCTGAGTGACGTGGTTACTGATGGTGATACTGCTAGAGTTGTTGGTCATGGTGGTGGTGAGATGCGTGGCAGAGGTGGTGGTGGTGCACCAGTTGTTATTGCTGGTGGTGTGGTTGGTAGTGGTGATGGGGGGGTGATCTGGGTGGTGGTGGTGGTGATCTGGGTGGTGGTAAGGACATGATGGTGGCCAAATTATGTGGATAGTGACGGTGATATGGCTGGCTCTGGTAGCACTGTATGGGGGGAGGGTGATGCAGGCAGCGGTGGTGGTGTGGGTGGTAGTGGTGCAGATAGCGGTTTCTTTTCTTTTTTTTTTTTTTTTGATTTTTTGAGACAGGGTTTCTCTGTGTAGCCCTGGCTGTCCTAGAACTCACTCTGTAGACCAGGCTGGCCTCGAACTCAGAAATTGCCTGCCTCTCTGACTCCTGAGTACTGAGATTAAAGGCGTGCGCCACCACTGCCCGGCTGCAGATAGCGGTTTTAAAACCTAAGACACTGGAGGCTCAAGAGGCTCAGACAGTGGTTGCGATTGTCAACTACTTGTGTGGGCGGCTCTTCCTGCCGTATTTGAAGACAACGGCTCTGTGGGAGCGAGGGTACCTGAGGGGCACCCTGGAGGAGGGCTTAGAGGAATGGCCTTGTGCTTCTAATGCTGTGCATCCACACACTCCCTCTGGTCCTGTGTCCACAGCCAGCAGCCGTCTGATGGGAAACCCCCCAGCCTCCTCTTTCATGGGCAGCTTCCTCACCAGCAGCCTGGGCTCAGCAGCGTCCGCACACCCCAGTGGTCCCACAGCCTCTCCCTCAGAGCCGGCCTACCGAGGATCCCACCCTGCCACCTCCCAGATCTGGTTCTCCCACTCCCACGAAGGTAAGTCAGGTCCCAGGCTCCTGATCCCCCAGGGGTTGGAGGAGACCAACTGGAGAAGCCCTGCTGGCAGGCCCTGTCAAGTGTGCTAGGGCAGGGGGCTGCCTCCCTGCTGAGGAAGGCTCTCAGGGGAGGTGGTAATTGGTTGGAAATGGGATGGCCCCAGTAGGCACTGGTTCTGGCCAGATGTGTGATCCAGATGTTGGGCAGGGAGGGCTCCAGGGAGCTAAAGAAATGTGGAATGCAGCTGGGCCAGCCGGATTGGGCTGTGCCCTCCACCATGGGCTGCCCCCACCTTCCTAAACTCAAGCAGGCATGGGTTCCAGATGTGTCAGCTGGGAAGGAGAGACAGGGAGAAGAGAGCTGTCAGCAGGCAGAAACTGCTGTTGCTCCCACCCCCCTCCAGTTCTGCCTGTGGTAAAGCTCCTTGGCCACCAGCCCTGCACTTGGTGCACTCTGGCGCCTCAAAGGTACCTGTTGCCCTCAGACACCATGAAACAGAATGGTTTCTAGGTCCCCGTTGGGACCTCCAGGCCTCTCCAGGGCTTTAACCAGACTAGAACGCACCTTGTCCGGATGTCTGAGGCCTGCTTTGCACTTTGGTTTTGCAACTTGGAAGGTGGCCCTGGGTTCCCGACATCCCTGGCCTGGTCATCGCCTGTGTTCCCTCGACTGTGTATCCCCCTTGGTGCAGGAAGGGTTAACCCCCCTCCCTGGCTGGCACGCGGGAGGTAATTGCAGTTGGCAGCGGGCACACAGAGCTCTCGCTCCTGGCACCAGGCACTGCCGTAACTCAATGACTGCTGCGCCCAGGCGTCGTGTTTACAGAGTGCAGTGGACCCACACACGGCGCACAGCCCGCCCGCCCCGTGTTCTAGGCTGAGAGATTAGCGCCCAGCACTGCTGGAAGTCTGAGAGACAGCTCTTTGTGCAACAAGAAGGGGCTGTTTTCCAAACAGGACAGGTGACAAGTGAGGGACAGTTGTTAGAGTAATCAGGTCTTTGGGCCCTGCTCAGAGCACGAATGTTGGGCAAATGATGAGAAGCAACTCTCCTGGGTGGAGGGTAGGCCAGCCGGGCCTTGAGAACCAAACCAGCAGAGTGGGGTCTTCATCCCAGACCTACCTGTGATGCTTTCTCCTTCTGCCTTCCCAGCAGAGTCCTGGAGACTGGGTTAGCAGAGCTGGGCCCTAGTAAGGGACTCCCTGGCCAGCTGTGGGTGGCCCCAGGCCCTGCGGCAAATACTCACTCCCTAGACTCCGACCAGCCTTTTGTGTCTGCTGGGTATCTCCCAGCTGGCCACAGCAGCTGGCTCCCGGGATGTTTGCAGGAAGGGATGAGGGTGGCCAAGCAGGAGGCACAGGCAACGGAGGCTGCTGAAGAAGAGCTGCATCCCTGCACTGACCGTAGGTGTGCTGGGGTATCTGGGCCACCTGACCTGATTTCTGTCCTTGTAATCAATTGTGGTCCATCAGTGCCCAGGAACGTCGGTCCACCTCCTACTTAGTAGAGACACATAGACACGTATGCCTGCTTCCTCTCCATCCTACCCCAGAGATGCCACCAGCAAGAAGTGCAGTCTGTGGGTGGCACCACCTGCCCTAGAGCCCAGTCCTGTTCCTTACTGGGCACTCACTCCAGGGGGTGAGTGGAGGCCTGCTGGCGACACCCACAACCATTTACTTCCCCTTGTATCAACGGTCGTCTGGTAGAATTGCTTATGACCCACCCTAAGCATCCTCAAACCCCACATGAGGCCCAGCCTCTTCAGGTCCTGTTTTCAAGGCCGACCAAGGATGCCCACTTGGCTGGTGAAAGCCAGTATCTAGGCAGTGCGCTGTGAAGAGTTCGGCTCTGTCCTGCCACTCACTCGCACTCTGTCCCCCATCCTGCATTGAGTCAGGAATAGAGGCCTGGCTGTGTCACAAGGAGAGAGCTTTTGTCTCTGAGACCAGCTCCAAGGGCAGCAGGAGCCTCTTTGCCCGCTGCCGGGCACCCACTGTGGCAGGTGCAGGACAGAGTTCCCAGAGTCAGGTAGGGGAGGGCCAGCCCAGGTGCATGCAGTACAAGAAGCAGGATGTTCAGGGCTCCACACAGCAGGGCACGGGCCCACTGGGGGCTGGAGACAGGTGTGTGGAGAAGCAGCAGTCCTAGAGAGGGAAGTGCAGGCTTGCAGCCTTCCAAGTCCCATGGGAGAAGCGGCAAGCCCACATCTGTCTGGAGTCATAGGCCAACCATACCGTTCAGGCCTGAGCCTCAGGTTACCCCATCACCATCAGCTCCTCCCCACCCTAGGGTGTCCCCTCAGTCCCCACAGGGGTTCCCCTGTCTTCTACGTCTGCAGCCTTACTCCCCGACAGGCCACATGGTGCAGCCCGCTCTGTGCGGTAGAGGCCAGGGCGGGCGGGGTAGGAGCGAGTGGCAGTCTGGCTGGCTGCCCTGGCAGCGTGCCTGGCTGCTAGTCTGACGGGGTGCCAGCTGGCTCCACGTGCTGGGGCCTGTTTCTCGGCCATGTGTGTACAGGAGGGCGGGGGGCAAGGCAGGCAGGGGGCACGCGACAGGGCCAAAGAATGGGGGCCATCAGCATGGGGGCTTCCTGGGCAGTAGGCCAGGAGGCCCAGCCTTATCCTTGTCCCGCTCCCTTAAACCACCCCTAGGATGGAGAGAGGCAGGGACTCTGCCTAGCGTGCTTGCTGCTTCCTTCCTGCCCTGAGTCTTCTTGTGTCTAGGGCAGGTAGGCCAGGCAGATAGGGCTGACAAGTGGCTAACTTCATGCGGGGGTTAGCCATAGGTGCCCTCCTACTCATGACAAGGATTCTCAGTCAGAACACCCCCTCCTCACCATCTGTGAGGCAGCTGTAGAGCGGGGGCTCAGACTTCCTGTGTCCCTGGAACAGCTGGGGGTTCAAGGGATGCACCCTAGTGTTGGAGGAGCCGCCCTGGAACATCTGGCCCGGAGCAGGACCTGCCTGTTGAGCCCCAGGCCTTCTGGCCCCTTGGCTCACCCAAGATGATGGGTCTTGCCAGACATGGACGGCAGGGCTTTGGGGCAGGGTGGACAGCAGAACTAGCCCGGGGCAGAGGTGAGTGGCTAGTTGCCAACCTGGCCTGAGTGGATGGGGCTGGGGTGTGGTGTGGTGCAGCAGCACAGCTGGCCCTATTGTCAGTGAGAGGCCCCCCTGCCTGCTTGGGACCACCCACAGGGCAATGAAAGAAGATGCTGTTGCTGAGGGGTTGGGGATGGATACAGGAGCTTGGAGCTGACTCGGCCCTACTCGGCGTGGTCTCTTATGCCACCTGGAGGGGGAGCCATGGGTACACGTGCCAGCACTGGCTGCCTGCCTAGCCAGCTCCTGTGAAAGCCACACCCACCCTGGTGGCCACTTCTCTATCCGTCTGGCTGGATTCCAGTGAGACAGGAGCCACACACAGGAGCCACCACCAAGTGTACCCTGCTCCTCCAGACCTCACACACTCCCTCGTTTCTCCAGCTGCCTCTGTCTCCCTCAATGCCTTGGGAGGCCCCAAGACTTACCACAGGGGCAAGCAGGGGCTGGAACATGTCCATCCAGGAGACAGGTCCTATCCAACATCCATCCTCATGGGTGGGCCAAAGGCTTCTGGGGCCCATCAGACTCCATCCCCTGGAACTGCCCCCTAGTGGCTGCACCTGCCCTAACACTATTTCTTCAAACCCTGGATGCTCTCCCTTTCTTTTTTATTTTGTTTAGGTTTCTTGAAACAAACTCGCCCTGTAACTCTGGCTGGCCTATAACTTGCTATGAAGACCAATCTGGTCTCTAAGTTGCAACGATCCCTTGGTCTCCACCTCCTCACTGACGCTGAGGGAATGAGTCCTTGCACCCTGCAATCTCTCCCTTTTTTATTTCTTAAGATACTGTCTTAGTCAGGGTTTCTATTCCTGCACAAACATCAGGACCAAGAAGCAAGTTGGGGAGGAAAGGGTTTATTCAGCTTACACTTCCATGCTGCTGTTCATCATGAAAGGAAATCAGGGCTGGAACTCAAGCAGGTCAGGAAGCAGGAGCTGATGCAGAGGCCATGGAGGGATGCTCCTTACTGGCTTGCTTCCCCTGGCTTGCTCAGCCTGCTTTCTTATAGAGCCCAAGACTACCAGCCCAGGGATGGTACCACCCACAAGGGGCCCTCCCCCCTTGATCACTAATTGAGAAAATGCCTTACCGCTGGATCTCATGGAGGCATTTCCTCACCTAAAGTTCCTTTCTCTGTGATAACTCCAGCTTGTGTCAAGTTGACACAAAACCAGCCAGTACAGATATAATTTTTTATTTTTAATTATGTGTATGAATGGATTTCTAATGTGGGTGTGTACAGATGTGAGTGCAGGTGCTCGTGGAGCCCAGAAGAGGGCATCGGGTCTCCTGGAGCTAGGTTACAGGGAGCTTTGAGCCATCAGATGTGGATGCTGGGAACAGAACTTGAGTCCTCTACAAGAGCGGCATTCACCGCTGAGCCGTCTCCACACCTGCGGTCTCTATGAGTGAAATGTCCCCAGTTCTATTCTTTTTGGTCCTCTGCCTCACCCTGGGCTCTATAAATCTCATACTGCCCCCACCCTTATTTACAAGGAGCTGCTGGACAAGTTAGGCCACCCTAAGATTTGGAGTGAACTCTTAGACCCTGCCCTGGGAATTGGGGTGTCCCACTGGTTAGAATGCCTCCAGCCAGCCTCACTGCAGCCAGCAGAAGCAGCTACAGGGTCTCAGAGCTTCACACTCTGGGTGCCACAGCCTCAAGAGCTGTGTTAGCCTTAGGTTCCTGTGCTCAGAGGCTCTGAGCCTGTTTCCTTACCTGTAAAGCACACTGGTTATCAGAGCTGCCTGGACACAGAACACAGGGCTTTACAGGTGGCTCCTCCTCTTGCACCCTTCCTCAGGTATACAATGGGGGTAGAGGGGCGGGCAGTGGCCATGGTCACTAGGCAAAGTTCTTCCTGAACCCTTGAGTCTAACCTTGGCAAAAACAGTTGCCAGCCAGATGCACCTGTTCACTGCCCATGAGTGGAGTCCCGGCACCATGGACCACCCAGGATTGCTGCTGAAACTGTGGGTGGCAGGGCTGCTATCCTAGTTGCCAGCAGGTGTTGCAGCCATATCCAGGATACTCCTGTGGTGTAGTTTGCCATCATCAGTTCAGCTCCCCAGACCCCTCGTCCTGCCTACTGGCCAGGTACCTCCCTGTGATGTGGAGGGCTGTCCCTCTGGATCCAGGGCAGCCTGCCCATGGGAGCCTGGCTCCTTAGGCACTTAGTTATTCCTCTCAGCCTAGGGATATGGAGACTGCAGGGCCCTGTTCTCTGCGCAGTTGTGGGTCAGCCCTCTGCAAGCCACTTGGGTGGCCAGTCCTGGGAGATGCACTTTGAAATCCTGGCCTGGATGACTAGGAATCCAACCAAATAGAGTGAAGAGACCCTGAAGGGGGGGTACTTGGCCGGGAGATCTTGGATTGTTGCTAGGTTACTTTCTTCAGTCACTAAAGCAGAGATGGCGAGTGTCCTGTGAACTGGCAGCCACACCCTGCTTGTTCCCAGGGCAGACATTACTAGTCAATTAAGCGGCATGAGAACCTAGCTTTGGGACTCTTAGCTCAGCACTCCTGGTCCGCCAGTGAATGAACTGCAGTGGAAATCACTGGCTGTAAGTGAAAGGCAGGCATCTGAGAGAGGGCTAGCACCAAGTCACTGTGTCCTCCTCCCATGTCATCCTCCTAAGTAACAGGACACCAGGGCACTTGAAAGCAGGAGCCATCCCACACGCCCCAGGAAAGAGGAAGTTTGTAGCCCATCTGAGGACCTTCTAGGTACCTGCTCCTTCTGGGTGGGCAGAGAGAGCCCCACCTTATGGTTTCCCTACCTGCCTGCCCTGCTGCCTCTTGACTTTTAAATGCTGCTGTCTCTAGGTGGTCTCCCTGCCAACCATCTTCTTTATTTCTGCCTGCTGATCAGGAATCTTCACGTTTGCCATCACCAGGGGCTTTGGTAGTTGTGGCAGCCTAGGTAGAGCAGGATGGAGCCTCCTAAACCCAACTTCCACACCTACCCAAGGCTGCTTCCCCAAGGCTGCTTCCCCAAGGCTGCCAGGAAGTCCAAGGCAGCAGGTGGCCTCAGATTTGTCATGTGATCATCAGAGCAACCACAGAGGCCACCATAGGGAAAGGGAGGTGCTGGGGGTCTAGACTTTCCAGCCTGGAAATGGGCTAAGCAGACCTGGTGTCAGAAGTGTGAGTTGTGAGGCTCTCTCTGCCCGGGGTCCTCTCCCTGATGCCCCGCCCACCCCTACCAGGATCGACTCTAGACCCTCCCAGCCCAGGCATGGTCTTCTTGGTCCTTTCAGGATGCTGAATCTCCCTGCCTTGGCTTCCGGTCTCAGCAGCTGCTCTAATTCGAAAGTCAGTTTCTATTTTCCTCTTCAGTTCAGGGGTAGTCTTGGGGAAAAGAAAGAAAGGGTCCTTCTGTTGCTGGGCTAAGAGGACCCCCCTCTCCTCACTGCACTCCCCAGGGCTCTTTACCTCTCTTTCTCCTGCTCTTCTTTCTCCAGGCAGTTCCCCATCTGAGGCCTGGGACATGAAGAACCTTTATGCATTAAAATGACGGGTAGATTTCAGCCCCACTCACTAGAGTGGTAGCCACCAACCTTCTCATGGCACCCAAAGCACCCATATTCAGATAGCCAAGTCTCCACTGCCCCCAGAGAGCAGGGAGAGGCCTGGGCCTCATCAAGGGGTACAAGGGTGTGTGTGTGCCTGGAAACATTGTCTGGGAAGGAGGAATTTACAGACTTCTGTTTACAAAAAAAAAAAAAAAAAAAAAAAAAAGGCCCTTAAAACATTTAACAGCAGCCAATTACGGGGGACAGCTGCAGTGCTTTACCTACCCACCCACCCCCAGGCCCCAACCCTGCCCAGCTGCTCCCACCCAGGCCTCTTGGCTTTTGTCAAGTCTTCCAGGAGCTGAGTTTAATCTGGCTAACATCTGCTGCAGATGTGTCCACACACACCAGGCCAACGGGGTAGCTCTTTCAGCCTCGGCTTGCTCTTCAGCAAGAGGGGAACAGGCCTGGCAGTGGGCACTGTCCCCAAGTCCTCCCGTGTGGTCTGAGGGTGTGTTCCCATCTGGGCAACGGCGCCACACCATGCAGACAGGTTTCTGTGTCACAGAAATCTCTGAGTCTTCACGTGGCCCCTTCCTTGTGACGCAGATGGAGAGATCTCTTCCTAGTGTGGTGCCAAAGAGCCACTGAAGTAGGGACTGTCCCGCACTGTCATTAGTCAAGGGTCTGACCCATGGCAGTGGGATCTGAGGGTTCTAGTGGTCTCAGCTCCCGAGTTGTGTGTGTTTGCTATGAACTGTTTACCAGCTCTGAGTGCTTTCCCTGAGCTGGCCAGGGACGCTCCAGAGCTCTCTGGCGTCAGGCCACAGAGGGTTCTCTACTTCAGCATCTGGGAGGATCAGCTTTTGGAAACAAGGGACAGACAGGCGTTCTGTGGTAAAGGAATTAGGGAAATAAAGTAAAGCTGGCCCGAGTGAATCTGGGCTGCGAGACTGTCCCTGACTCCACTGTGACAAAGAGAGAGTCCTGGTCCCTGTGGCTGAAGTGTCCTTTATCAAATAACAGCACTTCTTGCCCTGGTTTCCTCTCTGGGGATTATGGCAGCCTCCTCCACTCTGCTTATTGTAGCCAAGGAGACTAAAGGATTCCCTGTCCTAGTCCAGCCCTGCCTGAGAAGTGAGACTGTTGGGAAACTCTTGGGACAGCAGTGGTGTCCCCAGAGAGAAGCTCTTCTAGGGTCTGTTCTCCATGGGGACACTCAGTACAGCGTACATGCAGGCCCAACTCCCGCCCAGCCCGGCTGCTTCTCTTCTAGTCTGTCTATAGTATGGAGAAATGCTGGATATCCGGCAGAACATCCTTGGTCTCTGCCTAATGCTCACAGCAAGCCTCAGAGAGCTCCAACCCCACATACACCCCGCTAGCCTTTAGATTCCTACCGAATTGACTGAAGACCTTGGCGTTGAGGACATGTGGTCCCTTGTAAGAATACTTTCAGTGTGACCCAGTCTCCTTAAAGACCCCTCACCCCATTTAGCAGAGAAAGCCAGCTGCCTGAGCCAATGAACTAAGCTGACAGAGACTTAAGTTCCCCTCCCATATCTTAGCAGCTGTCTTGGTGACAGCAGTGGATAGGGTCAGAAGGTACCAGCCAACAGCAAGACGACGGATGGGTTTGATGGAGGTCCAGGTCTCTATGCCCTTGTCAGGCCTGATAGGAGGGACCAGCCAGGAAGCCATAATCCTAGAGGCAGTGGCCCTTTGGTCCTCCAGTTCAGAGCCTCCCAAGGGGACCCTGTACAGAGCTGCAGCTTTTTTTCCTGTTCAAAAGTATTTTAGATGGACTGGTTTTATTTTATGTGTGAGTACTTTGCTTACGTATACGTCTGCACCACATGTGTGCCTGGTACCCACTGGGATCAGAGGATGTTGGGTTCCCTGCAAATGGAGTTATGGGTGGTTGTGAGCCACTCTGTGGGTGCTGGAATTGAACCCAGGTCCTCTTGGAGAACAGCCCGTGTTTTTGTTTTTCCAAGACAGTGTGTCTCTGTTTATAGCCCTGGCTGTCCTGGAACTCATTCAGACCAGGCTGGCCTCGAGCTCAGAGATCAGCCTGTCTCTGCCTCCGGAGTGCCTAGCTACAGTCAATAAGTGCTGCAGCTTTTGTCGTGTACCCCACACACACCCCCAGGGCTTGCTGCCAAGTCTCTGTCATCTTTCTAGCAAGCCAGGATCTCCTGGGGCAGGGGGAAAGGGACATTGTTCCAGGGGACAAGAGCCACCACTGTAGGCCCAAGGTCAACAAGGTAGGACTGACTCCAGGTTGTGGTTAGCATTCCTGCGCCCTGAGGGACAGACCTCAGGCTGAGAGGGGCATGTTCGTACTGTTTAAAGTTGCCAGGTAGCAGTTGGTGCTAAGGCCTTGGTCACACCGTGCCATACCTAGGACCTTGTGGACACGAGGAGATGCTGCCCTTCCATAGAGAGCTCGGTTGAGGGAAGCAACTTGTGGCTTCCAGTGAGTGGGAACTGGCTACATTCTAGCGTCACCTAGCTAGAGTGTGAGTCACCCAGACCAGCTGTGGTACAGCCTAGCTCTACCATGCCATCTGCTTTTCTGGGTGCCTGTGGAGGCTGCAGGCTGAAGGCCCTGTCTGGTTTGCCTCTCTCTTAGCTGAGAACTCATGGAGAGTCCTTACTGCACCCTTCCGTTCAGGCCACCTCTCTGAGCCCCTTTGTTGCCTGGAAGCTTCTACCACACCAAGTGCTGTTGGGAGAGAATTAGCGGCAGCCTCCCCCTCTCCAGCCCCTAGCCCGTCAGCAATTCAATTTGTGCTGCACCGAAGGGATGGTATTAGTCTAGTCAGAGTTAATATGATGTATTGATGGGTTGATTTCCCACTGGTGGGCTGTGAGCGGCTCTGCGGGGTGTTGCTCCCGGGCTGCCTGCATGCTTCTTGCCTCCTTGGGGTCAGGATGGTAAGGGCCGGGGAGCTAAGAGTTGTCTCTACAACCAGTGTTTTGCTTCCCTAGCTCCTGCGTACCCCAGATTTTCGGGGAGTCTGGCATCTACCTTCCTACCCGTGAGCCACTTGGATCACCATGGAAACAGCAATGTTCTCTATGGGCAACACCGTTTCTATGGAACCCAAAAAGGCAAGTGCTGTGGGGCTCGGTGTGGGGTGCAGGCATCCTGAGGGTGAGCTTAAGGGGTACCAGTAAAGGTAGCAGGCTAGGTGAGCCCTCTTCCCCAGGCTAGGTGGGACCCAGAGGAGGATGTCCTGGCACCACTGCCAAGTGCTGAGTGCAGGTGAAGGTGCAGATGCAGTTGCAGGTGATGATGCAGGTGCAGGTGAGGGTGCAGGTGCAGGTGCACTGCTCATTGAGGGCACTCTGAAACAGCCACACTGCCCCCCTGCTCTTGGACTCCAGGCAGGAAGTGTTGTGGGGTATAAGCTGGTTCTAGACTTCCAGGAGCCCCTGCCCCTGCCCCTGCCCCAGCCCTACCCCTTGAGACAGTTCCTCATGTAGGTATTGCAAGAGCAAGTGACGCAGCTCCCAGCTGGGAATCTGCAGGAGACCTGACTGGAGGAGGCTGGGGGAAAGAACAGCAAGCTCAGGCCCTGCCACTAGGTGGAGGTGTTTGGTTTATGAGGGTCTCTTCACATTTGGGGGTGTTCTCCTGTGGTGTAGCTAGAGGCTAGGACTGGATTAGGGACCATGTCTCAGGTGACCCCATGACGAGATAAGACACGAACCCAGGCAGAGTCCCATAAGGCTAGAATTGGTGATGTCAGGGAGTATATACCAGGGCAGAAGTATGTATTCCTAACTACTCCAGTTTCCGGGCTGCGGCACCAGTTTGAGGAGGTAAACCCAGCTGGACAGAGGTAATCCCCACGTAACAGGTGTGCAGCAGGTGGAGAGCGGGGGAGGCTGGTTTCAATAAATCCCTAGGGAACCCCAGTTGGGGTAGATGACAGTGCTGTCTCTTTGCCAGTAGCCATTAGGAACTGAGATATGGGCAGAGAACAAGGTGCCTTTGAGTGGCTCTCCTGGACCAGGAAGGTGAACTAAGGACCTGAGGTGTCTGTCATGTCTGGATCCTTGAAATGGTTCAGCACATTTGGGCACAGAGAGTCTTGGAGCCCTGAAGCTCAGAATAACCTCCGCCGTGCACAGACTGGGCTAGCTATGGTTGATGCAGGCTGGCCTGCTTGGGGTGTGGCCAGGAAGTCTACCCCTGCCCCACCCAGGGGCCTGATGTCATCCTAGATGGCTCTGCCACATCCTCCCAGGACCCACCCTGAACACTTGTGGGCCGGGTCCACCAAGCCGCTACTCACACAGCCTCCCATCCCCCATGCCTGCAGCTGTTTTGACAGCATCTGTCAAGGGCGGGCAGGTGGCTAGTCTGAGCCCTAGAAACCAGCCTAGTGAACCAGGGCCCAGGACTCCCTCTGGGCGGCGGGGCTGACTGGTGTCTTGGCGGCTGCTGGCCAGGCCTCTCGGCTTTCACAATACTGTGGTGGAGCTTCGTCCAAGAACATTATTTGGTTTGGGAAATTAAGCTAATTGGGTTTCTCCTGGGCTACCCTTTTCCTGCTCCCCTTCCCCCTTGTTTCTAATTAGAAGAAATTGACAAGGAATTTACATTACTGAGGACAGTTTTACAAGTTGCAAATGTTTTCTTTTGTGCCCTTCCTTAGCTAGGGCCTCACCCTCCTGCCCACCCACCCAACTAGGGGGAGGCAGGGCTGCCCCCAGAGTCTGCCAGAGGTTTGATGTGGCTCCAGTATGGCTGGCAAAGAGTGGATGTCCCTAGAGATTCCTGATGGCAGCCTGGAGTTGACCCTACCTGGGTACGAACAGTTTGCCCCAGATCCAGGGCCCCAGCTGGACAGCCTACCCTCAGGAACCACCTCCCCAAGCTGAGGGTCCCACAGCTGCCAGGGTTAGGATGCAAGTAGGGTAGGGTTGTTTCTTAACAGAAAACATTTCCTTTTCCCTCTCCCCCCAATTCTATTAGCCTGAAATAGGCCAGATAAGACGTTGCATTCTGGGGACTCCTCAGAATGTCCCAGAGATGAATCTTCCACACCACCCATCTTCAGACACCCTGGGCTCACTCTTACCCTGGCATTTGATGGGGGCAGGCAGGACTTAGGGGCACCACTGCCTACTCTGCCGCTGTGTGCCCGGCTAAGCGCAGCCTTTGTTCTGGGCTGCACACGACTAGAACTTTGTAGAGCCGTCTCTACCTCCCTCCACTCTGAAAAAGTCTGAGATACTGAGCTGGCTTGGGAAACACCAGGCCAAGGCTCCGCAACTCCAGGCTCCCTGGGGCTAAAGCAGAGGGGAGGGGAGGGGATGGCCAGCGTTTACAAAGGAAAACTTCGTCTGGAAAGACGGTGAGGTGCTGTGGATGGTGGCGATGCTGGGACCCCAAGGTTCGTGCGCTCAGTGCCCCTGCTGAACACTTGAAGATGGCTGATTTATGTTGTACAAATGTGTCTATGATTTTAAAAGTACTTTTCAGATTTTTAAAATTTCATGTTCTAGGCATGAGTGTTTTGCCTGCATGTATGTACATGCACCCGGTGTGTGCCTGGTGCCCACAAAGGTCAGAAGAAGGTGTTAGCTCTCCTGAAGCTGGAGTTATGCATGGTTGTGAGTCACCGTGTGGGTGCTGGGAGCCAAACCTGGATCAGTGCTCTAACCACTAAGCCATCTATCCAGCCCCTCTCTTTGATTTGAAAAACAAAAACAAAACAAAAATCCCGGGTTGGGGACACGAGTCGAGACTCATCTCTACCCCTACACTTCCTGTTGACCTTGGCACTTCTGGTTCACAGATAACTTCTACCTGCGCAACCTGCCCCCACAGCCTACAATCCTACCTGCCAACCACAACTTCCCCGGAGTGCCCCGAGCCACCCCTGCCCATCCCATCGGATCCTGCAGCCGGGACCGCATCGAGGCTGCCTCACTGCAGAAGGGTCCTAAGGAGTTTGACCGCTTCCTCATGGGTAAAGAGCTGGGCAAAGAGAAAGCTAGCAAGCTAGCAGAGGGCAGGGAGCGGCCGGCAGTGGAGGAAGACAGCAGTAAAGACCGACAGAAGCTGGTGCCACCCATGCCCGCCGAGGGGCCCTGCAAGGAGGCGGGTCCTGCACCCCGGGGGTCCTGTGAGGGCCGCCCCAAACACCTCACCTCCTGCCTGCTCAACACCAAGGTACTCAATGGAGACATGGGCAAGGCCTCACTGGCCAGTTGTGCAGGGGGCATGCTGGGCAGGCCCGGAACAGGTGTAGCAGCACCTGGACGCTGTGCCAAGGAGATGGCAGGCTCTGTGGAGCCCGGGCCAGCCTTCAGCGAGTGCCTGGAGCGGCGGCAGATGCTGCATCATGCTGTGTCCTACACAGTACCCTCTGGCCTGCCTGCCGGGCCACCCCCGCCCCTCAGCACAGGGCCAGCAGGATCTTTCCCCTGCCTGCAGCTCCATGCAGGTCCAGATGGGCTCTGCCCCCTGCAGGACAAAGTCTCCCGGGACCTAAAGGCCAGCGGGCCCACCTTTGTGCCTTCTGTGGGACACCTGGCTGACAAGAGCCGCTCTTTCCAAGTAGCAGAGGCCTGTGCCGTGGCAGGTGATGGCAAGGACCGGCACCTGGATGGGGCCATGGTTCCTGACCATGGTGCACCCTATGGAGTCTCCTATGCCCACCTAAAGGCCGAGGGCAAGGGCGAACGGCGACCTGGGGGCTTTGAGGCAGCCCTCCACCCCCGGCTGAAAGGCCTGGAGTATCTTAGCTCAGGCCCTGAGACCCCCTTCCCTGGACTTCCCAAAGGCAGTCTGGACAAAAGTGGCTACTTTGAGTTGCCCACTTCACAGGACTGTGCCCGGTCCAATCACCAAGACCCATTGGGTGGGAAGGCCACCCAGGCCTGCTGCACTTTAGACAAAATGGCCAACAAAGAAGCCCCTGCTGGCCCTCCAGGGGGCCAGAAGGTAGCCAGGATCCGGCATCAGCAGCACTTGGTGGCTCCTGAAGTAGAATCAGGAGGCACCGGGGCTGAGACTAAACGCAAGTCCGTGGAGCTGGCTTCTCTGGGTTATAGTGGGCACCATATGCCTCCGTGGGGTGTTCAGACAGGCCACGACACCTCCATGGCCATCATCGAGGAACGAAAGGGCAGTGCCTACCTTGACCCTTTTGGAAGTGGCCTACAGCAGGCAGCCCTCCTGTCCCAGGAGCTGCCCACTCCACCAGATGAGGTCTCAGCCATGAAAGACCTGCTGAAGTACAGTAACCAGGCCCTGGGTGTGGGCCAGAAGGCTCCGTTTGTGGGCCTGGGTGGCCTCAAAGCCAGCTGTGTTCAGCAGGAAGCCAAGTTTCCAGCCACTAAGGGCCCAGGCCCAGTGGAAAGACCCGATTGTGCCCGCAGCAGGGAGCATGAGGCCCCACATGGAGACGGGGAGGTGCGGCAGCCACCTGTGGGCATCGCGGTGGCCTTGGCCCGGCAGAAGGACACGGTCAGCAGGCCCGATACAGCCTACAATACCACCAGTGGGCGGCAGGGCAGGGCCGCACCCACCTTTAAAGGTATGACGTTCCTGATTGGGGAAGCAAGGTAAATGGTATCCATGGTGATTCTTCCTGTGAACTCCATGGGCTCCCTATTTCTGCCCCTAGAAGATCCTTCAACCTCCCCGCTCCCCCCGGGGCCAGGGGACCCTGCCTTAGTCCTCAGCGCCGATTCAAGGCACATGCGCTTTAGTCAGTGGCCCTCTGACTATAGTTTCTCTGCCATCTTTACTTGGTCAGCTCCTGGAGGACAGCGTGCCACCCATGCACTGGACCTGGAGAGTGAGGAGGAAAGGTCACGGGCGTGCGATGACCACCTGGGGCTGCCCAGCCGTGAGCTACTGCTACAGTGAGTGGAGGCCCTTGGCAGGTCTGCCCTCTCAGAGCCCTCGTGGGAGAAAGGGAAGTGTCCCCACTGTGACATCAGGCACTGGCCTGTCATGTGCACAGCATGCCAACGTTCCCAAAGGGTCCTGCTTACTTACCCTCTGACAGCAGCGCCACTGCTGGAAACTGAGGCTCAGAGCCCTGGGTCTCCTAGCAGCCTTCCACCTCCACTTCCCCTTGCGGGCTGACAGTCTGTTGAGGGGCCGGGGTTGGTCGGGGCAAGGGAGGGGGCCAAGCCAACTCTTAATAATCTTATAGAGACAACAAAGACCTTGTGGAATTTGCCCGGATCCACCCTTCAAGCAGCTGCCCTGGAGACCTGGCCCCCCACCTCATGATACAAGGAGGCCAGCTGGGCGGGGACCCAGCTCCCCACCCCCATCCTGCCCACCCCCACTGGCTGCCCCGCACCCGAAGTCCCTCCTTGTGGATGGGGGGACATTCCTATGGTCAGTGCTCCCAAGAGCAGACTGGGAGGCTGGCTTGGGGTGGGAGGTCATCCTGTCCTGGCTGAGCCACCAGAGGCCGTCTGGCCTGAACACTACACTTCTGTTCCTCAGGCCTCGGACACCCTGCCCTGCACCAGAACCTACCCCCTGGCTTCCCAGCTTCTGTGCCCGGCTCCATGCCCTCAGTGTTCCCCCTCCCCCAAGATGCAGCCACGCAGCTGGTCATCTTGCCCTCGGAACCCACAGCCCACACCACCCCTCACACACTCGGTAAGGACCCTCTCCAGTCTGCTGGGGCGTGAGCAGTGGGTTTGAGGAGGGCAGCAGCAGTCTTGGTATGGGGGTTGGGGAGAGGCAGGAATATGGCTGATCAGGACCTGGGAGAGAACAGTAGCAGCATAGGGTCAGGGGTAGGGATGGGCTGAGAAGGGCTGAAGGGAGATGGAGCTGGTGGATAGGAGGGAAACTGCCCACGTGGGCCCTTCATCTCTGACTGGCCCTGATAGTCCTCTGGTCCTGCCTGCAGCTGAAGTTATGGACCAGGCCTCACTGTGGCCCCCCATGTATGGGGCCCGGGGCCCTGCCTCACACATGCAGCACCCTGGTCAGCTCCCTGTGTACTCTCGGTCCCAGCTGCTTCGGCAGCAAGAGCTGTATGCACTGCAGCAGCAGCAGCAACAACAGCAGCAGCAGCAGCAACAGCAGCAGCAGCAGCAGCATCGGGCCACTCAGGCCCTGGAGCTACAGCGAGTTGCCCAATTCCAGGTACCATGTCCCCAACCACCACCCCAACCTGAGATCCAAGACAATTCTACCTCTCCAGGTCCCAAGCAGTGGGCCACGGGGGTACTGAGGGTGTGATCTTCTGAGTTTCTTCCCCCACCCCTCAACAGCGCAAGACTGAGGATCGCCACATGGAACTGGAGGAAGCTGCCCAGGAGAAGGCCCCAAAGTCCACCCACAAGCCAGTTGCCTTAACCCCCATGGCCAAGGGCACCCCCTCCTCCACCACTGCAGGCCTGGTCAAGCTATCACCCTGCTGCCAGTCACCCACTCTGAAGACCCCGGCAAGTTGCCCCACACCGCCACCTCAGCCCAGCGCCCCGTGCACTTTATCCATCTGCCCTTCTGGTAGCCCAGGGCCTGGCTCCAAGGTGCCTAGTACCAAGGACAAGAGTGAGGAGGGCCAGCAGGCTGGAGCCGACCTTACCACAATGGAACCAGGTAAGTGAGTAAGTCTCTTTGGCCTGGCAAGTCCTACCCCTACCAGGTGGGCAGGGCTGTCCGCCTTCTACCGGGGCATCCTGTCCTTGGACCATGAAGCTCTTCTCCTTTCTCTTCCCTCTTGGCAGCCCTTATGACCCACGAGGTAGTGTAATGACCCTGTCCCAGGCCTTTCTCTACCCTGGGTAGATGGGGCAAAATAAGAACCAGACCCTCGCCTGAGTGGTGGCATCAGATTTGGGACCTGTCCCCAGTCAGTGAGCCCAGATTTTAACAAAGCTGAGAGAGAGGATGTCACCAGCTGGGGCTAGAGAAATAATCTGCCCTGTCCGAGGCGAGGGCAGGTGGCCATACTGGGCTCTAGTGTCTCTCGCCCTATAGTTTTCTCTGAATCAGGCAGCAGTGGTTTTGTATTTGAGCTATTAATTAATTAATTATAATTAATGGGGCATAATGCCTCTCACATGCTGCCAGCTTGTCCTTGTTTAGTGAAAAAAAAAAAACCAATTCGAACACCGTGGTTTAAAAATCCCTCTTTTCGCCGGGCAGTAGTGGCGCACGCCTTTAATCCCAGCACTCGGGAGGCAGAGGCAGGCAGATTTCTGAGTTCAAGGCCAGCCTGCTCTACAGAGTGAGTTCCAGGACAGCCAGAGCCACACAGAGAAACCCTGCCTCAAAAAACCAAAAAATAAAAAACAAAAAAAACAAAAAACAAAAAAAAAAATCCCTCTTTTCCAGACAGCCACACCAGAGGTGCCCCCGAGGATCTCTGCGGGTTCCTGGTTGGGGGTGGTGCTGGTTCTGAGGCCTGTCTTCTTGTTGACCCTTCGTCCCCATGTCTCCTGTCCTTTAGGCCAGGAAGCTTCCCTCTATTCTGTAACAGGGCCACACTCCCTGTACTGCTTATAGCCAGCTCCTCACATGTGTCTTCTTTCACAGACCTGCCTCCGGGACTGAACCCCACAGCTGGCATGGACTTCTCTCTCCCTTCAGACGTGCACTCCTCTGACCTCCCAGACCCCAAAACTATGCAAACCACTACCCCAGGGACTCGGCCTGAGCCCACAAGGACGTTCCTACCTGGGGAGCCACCCCCCTGCAGTCCCAGGAACTTAGAAGAGCCTGGGCTGCTCTCAAGGGCCAGGGATGCCACCCAGGGCCTTGCCATCCCACCCCCTCATGTTGACGGAGGACTCTCACCAGGGAAGGCAGAAGACCCCAGCCCACTCGAGGGGTTACAAGCACTGAAATTTGGAGACCTCCTCGAGGGAGGGGGAACTGAGGCTACTGGCCAGGCTAATTCTACTCAGGGAGGGATGCAAGATGAGAGGACTGTGGATCAGGGGGTACCACAGCCCCCTTTGGGGGCTACCCCTCAAGCACTGGAACAGGTAGCAGGGAGCCCAGCTGCCCTGGACAAGGATGAAGGTCCACAGAAGGTCCCTGATGTGGTCCAACTACAGGAGGAGGAAACCCAGCTGGAGGAGAGTCAGGGGGACTCGAAGGCAGACTGGGGGACTCCTAATCATAGCCACCCACCCAAAGCACTGCCAGGCTTGGATGCCTTGGTGGCTGCTACTGTGGACCTAGGGGACCTTCCTGACATCAGCCTGCCAGATCTTCAGACCCCAACAGCCTCCGTGCCCCTCAGCACAGCCCCTCTGCCCCATAGCTCAGGGATTCATGGGATTGCCCTGCTCAGTGAGCTGGCTGACCTGGAGATCCAGCGGCAGAAGAGTGAGCTGGCCATGCAAGGTGAGCCCCAGCCCCAGCCTCCTTCCCTGGTACCCTGAGAGCTCAATCCTCAGGGGCAGACAGATGGTAGCCTTTGGCCTGGAGCATCTGACCCTAAAGAAAGATAATCCCCAGGAAAACTCCCCAACAGGTCTTCCTTTATGGAAATCAGATGTAGGTCTGCCACCTGCCACAGGATTCAATCTAGCCTGGAAGAGCCACCTGATCCTGGACAGGACCTTTGGGGCCAGGATCACTCCTCTGTAGCAGGTTCAAGCCATAGGGGCACTAGGGCAGCCCTCTGTACTGTCTCCACTTCAAGGCGGACATGTTGAGGCCTAGGGCAAAGGTTTAGATGAGGGCCTGGTAGCAGGGAGGGGTCTAGGAATCGCCAGTCTACTGCTTTGTCCGGGCAGAGGCACCAGACTAGGATCCCTGAACTCCCAAACCTCAGGAGGCTTCTCGTACACCCACCAGGCTGCGGCTGCAAGTCTTCTGCTTCAGGTCAGCCTGGCTTTTGGGACAAAAGTTTCTAAGCTCACCCAGCCAACCACCTCAAGGCCCTAAGATAGTGTAATAGGATAAGACCTGGAACCTAAGCAGTCTCTACTCATCAGGAAGACCCCACACAGCTCCCCACCTGGCCCTGCACTTAAAGCCCCTCTCCTCACTGCCCAGAGAAACAGCACCTTCCCTTGTGGCTGCAGAGGAAGCCCCTCACTGAGGAGTACCCTAGCCAGACAGGCATTGTGCAGCAGAGTATTTATAGAAAGAACTAGCCAAGTCTTCAGGCTCACCCTGTTTTCCTGATGCAGAAAGCTCCCAAGGCCCTTGTCCTCAGCTGGGGGCTGCAGGGTAGCCTAGCCTCAGACCTACCTGGGCAAGAGTCATGAGGAAAGCAGATGGGCAGTGCCAGGGAGTACAGACTGTGGTGGAACTCTGGGCTCTGTAGAGGGGAAGAGACCCAGGAACCCTAGATCCCTGCTGAGGCCTCAGGATGAAGGTTATGCAATAGCAGGAGGGGGACTCACGAGCCACCCATCAGATGCTGGACTCTGTGTGCACATGCCGCACTGCCTGGGAATGTTGGCAAGACCAGAGCCCGTCAGCTGAGTGACTACCTTTAGAGAGTGTGTGTTGGGGGTGGGGAGGGCATGGTGTAACTGGCATGGGTGTTGTAGCTGACAGTCCATGCCATGCTCACCATATGCTGCCTTCTTCCCAGCCCTGCAGTGGCTGATCCTAAGCCACTGCTGGAGCAGTGTATAGCTTACAAGGCATAGCTGCAGTGGCTGAAATCAGCCAGATCAGCTTCCTCCACCAAACCATCTGAGAGGAGACAAATAGGGGAAGTAGGTACGGAGCCAGCTGCTAGCACCAGAATAAAAGGGAGACCATGGGTGGCCCAGGCAGAGCCTTCAGTGCCAAGTGCAGGCCTCAAGGGCACCAGCAGCAAAGGAAGGGCTCACATCTGACTTAGGTTTACAGCAAGTCTTCCTTGGTGATAAAAAGTCTGCCTTCTTCCTAAGGAGAAAGCCAGATTTTTGCTCTCATTGCAAGAGGCCTAAACCGGTCTCTAGGCTGGAAGGTCTCCTGGGTAGAGATCTTGGCGAGAAAAAAAAGGTTATGCCGAAAAGTTTGGGCTTTGCCAGCTGCCCCTCCGGGTACCTCCTGGCATCACAGAAGAGACCTTTGAGAGAGACTTCCGTAGTCTTCTGGCTTAGCCCTGCTCTGGGCATCCCCATTACTTCATGTCTTAACACGGGTAAACACCATCACTTGGTGGATCCTCCGGGGCACCTGTCGGCTGTCATTGGTCACCTGTGTTCCCTGGTGTAGATGGCTCACAGCTCCTCTTGCCTGTCTCTCAGAAGTGCAGAAGCACTGTGGAGCTGTGGAGGCCTCTTTTTCCCTGCATAGCCCACCCTGCATCGATATCCTGACCTTGTTGCCCTTCCTGGATTCAAAGTCTCTCCAGCCACAGTGGTCCATGGCTCTTACTACGCTGATGACCAAATTGCTTGGGTTTGGAGGGTGGAGCCCTTGAGCCATCTCTGTGTACTTTCCATATGCCCCTGTCACTCCTGAAGTGCTGACTACCTTTCCAGAGTCATCTTGCAGTCCTCGGCCCCAATTGTCTCTGAGGAGCCCGATTTCCTTCCGGTGGAGAATGGTGTCAGTTTGTGACCAAAAAGATTGGGTGCCTGTTGCCACGGGGTTGGTGGGTGGGCTGCTGCTGTTCCAGGGTTTCTAAGAGAATGCTTCTACTCAGACCCCACTGGGCTCCACTGATCCTTCTTAGATGTCCTTGTGGGGTCAACTCAGTTGTCCGTAGTCTTTCATGGTGTCTCTGCTCTGAGCCTCTTCCCTGAACCCTCCGTGCTCCCCTCTGCTGGCCTGAGCGAGCTTTGACCCAATGTTGAGCCAAACCTTGCTGTCCTATCCAGGTTTTCCTTCCGTGGTTATCTACCTCAGCTCCTATATAGTACTCGTGCAGGTGGGAGGGTGGATGGACTGCAAGATGGATGGGTAGTGGGTAGCTGCTCGTAACTAAATTGGTCTCTAGAGCATAGCTCAGTACATGGGCCTAGGATTTGGGAAGCATTGGTCTGCCCAATTTTGTACTTGGTTCATGGCCTCAGCATCCTCTGTCTACTCAATCCCCGGCATCCCGAAAGAGTGGGCACACAGTTGCAGGCTTCTAGAAACCATGAGAGGCCTGCATGACACACTTGTCTTGCCCTGTGGCCTGGGGTGGATCTCCCCAGCTGTACCCTGGCCAGCAGGCCACTCCTTATGGCTGGACTCCTCCCTTGGTTCCCACAACCTGAGGCTGGGTCTGTGCTGGGAAGGGACTGACTTCAAAAGCCTCTTGGGAGGGGACAGCAAATGACCTGTACCTCTCCCTCCAGCAGAGGATGAGGATATGCTGGCCTTCAACCTGCAGCACCTGGCCACACTGGCCACAGCCTGGTCCCTAGTGGAGGCTGCCAGCCTGGACAGCTCAGTCACTTCACTGCAGGCCCCAGCTGCTGACCCAGATAGAGGCCCCAGGCTCACCCCTAGAATGCAGATCCTGCAACGCAAGGATACCTGGGCCCCTAAAACCAAGCCTGTAAGTGAGAATACTACCCAGCCGCTGACAAATGAGAAGACCTCTGCATGCCTGGGCTGCGTCCCACCACACCACACTGAGGCTTACAGTACTCAGGTTCCTGAACTCTTGCACACAGGTATGTCCCCTGAAGGCTGCTATCGATCGGCTGGACACACAGGAAGTGGAGATGCGCATGCAGCTGGCAGAGCTGCAGAGGCGCTACAAGGAAAAACAACGGGAGCTGGCTCGCCTGCAGCGCAGGCATGACCATGAGTATGACACTCAGGCAGGGGTAGCACCCTTGGTCCCTACCAGCTCAGCATATGGGGAGGCACTGTGGGGCAGTTACTAGGCTGTGTGCCATCTTGTAGGCAGGGGCTGTGCTGAAGCAGCCTGGAGACTGGAATCTGCATGGTGCTCATGAGACCTAGGTAGCTGAGCACAGAGGTGAAGCCTGGGTGGGTGGAAGATGTCATTCAGCAGAGGGCAGCACAAGGTGATAGGGCAAAGGGCAGTGGTGGCTAAAGCTACTATGAGTGTGACTGAGGACTAGGGACTCATGGAGTAGCTGGGACCTGCTGCAGGAGCAGAAGCTGGCTCAGTTGCATGAGAGATAGTGTGGACTTCCCGCCAGTGTGTAAAAGGCAGTCCGATCCCAGGGTCGAGCAGGAAACAGTGCTGCCCACTCAGAGCTCCAGATCTTGGGCAGCAGGAACCTAGTTGGGCCTGACTTCAACCTGACGGCCATTGCACTCTGAGAGCACTACTGACCCCAACATTCCTCTGCAGGGTGATGCCCTCTAATAGGCCTGGGGGTGGAGTGTTTTGAGGTTTCTTAACATCCTTTCTGTGCCCCACCCCCCAGGAGAGAGGAGAGCTCACGGAGCCCTGCACGGCGGGGGCCTGGCCGGCCGAGAAAGCGCAAACATTCAAGTTCTCTGCCCACTCTGCGTCCTGGCGGCCAGCTTGCCAGAAGTGATAGCAAGAAAGCCAAGTGAGTCTGGAGACGGATCTGTGGGACAGGCCTGGACACCGTGGAGGGTCACGGTTCCTCTCTGGCTTTAGGAACTGCTGGCTCCCTGCACACAATGTCTGAAGGCCTAGTGTGTCCCCTACCAAAACCTCAGACCATGACAAATGTCCAGCAGATAGAGAGCCCTCCCTGTTGGGAACTGGCACGACCCAGTACAGACATCCTCACTTCATGCCTGACCATTAGTATCAGCGCCCCCTCCTGGGAAGCCACAGCCTAGGCTTGGCTGCACCAACTCTGGGAACCTGGCGGTGGCTAAGGTGGTGGCATCACCCCACCAGAGCCACCGGCCAGCCCTGGCCCCTTGCATGCGGGGCGGCGTTGCGTAAAAGACTCTTTATCTGCACTGTATAAAGTCGTTGGTCACGCTGCGCTGCTGCTCACGGCTGCCGTGCGATGTTATTATCCATTACCCGCCCGGCGCAGTCGTTGGCGCACTCCCGGGCCGGGTATAATTGTCCTTCTCGGCTACAAATTGCCTCTCCCGGCAGGCCCATTTGCATAAATCCTCCAAGCTCCTCCAAACACGATTGGCGAGCACGCGTGTGCACAGCATCAATCCTGATGATTTGGTAATAATAGTTAAATCGGCACTAAACGGTTCCTTCAATTAAGACAGAGGCAAAAAATTAATCTCAGGGCTTTATGTCACAAAACATTAGCAAACGCAGAGAAGGTTATGGGGTGGGGGAGCTTGTGTGGGCTACAGACAACGGAGAGGGTTCACCATATGGCTGGGGGCCTTGCCAAGATGGCCTGTTGCCCTACCCAGGTGTCACCCATCAGGGAGCATAGGAGGTCCCTTTGAGAACCCGTCTGAAGCCTCGGGGCTGCCTAGCAGGATAGGACTATTGAAAGTTGGGGTCCAGTGGAGAACGTTGAAAACCCTACTAGATGGCCGTGATAGAATCCCCAAACCTCACTCTCTGGCTCTGGCCAGCTCTGGCCACATTGCCCATGCTGGACTCTATCCTAGATCCCAGCAAGTAAGCCTAACCCTGTAGCCAAGTCACCTATGACCTAGAGAGCCCAGAAGCCTCAGGGTAGGGAAGGATCTGCGGCCACAGCCCTCTCTTTCCAAAGAGTGGGTCTCCTGACCTCCCCAGCTCCTGACCAGGCTCTCAAGCTATGTTCCAGAACCCAGGAAGGGCAGTAGGCCTGAAGGCTGGGCCTCCTCCATGCAGGAAGTGGGGCCAGGAAAGGTGGCAGGAAGCTGGGGTCAAGGAGGCCCCCAGAGCTGCAGGGGCTTCCTGCCTGGCCTTCAGAGTTCCAGCCTCCTTGTTGGACAGGAAGGTGGAGAACAGTGTCTGGCCATATGGGGTCAGGGCCAGGCAAGGCCCGTGGTCCCTGTCTGCCATTCATTTTCACAAGCAGCCAGTTTCCTTCTGTCTCTATGAGGGCTAAAGGGTTGACGGGTTGGAGGCCAAACCCCAGCCCCTGGCTAGCCGCAGGCAGACAGGCAGTGATGGCTTCCTCACGGGGAGGGAATACTAGGAAGGAAATGAAATCACACACTGAACACACTGGGGTGTCTGGGAGACATGTCTGCCCACATGGCTTGAAAGTAGAGGGGTATGGGGGGGGGGGCAGGCAGGATCCCCCTGACTGTTTTCCTCAGTAGCTGTTTGACCATATTAACCCCTGACCCAATTACCAGCCTAGATGAGCTAGCTCACCATGAAACATGAGAATATTGAAACTGGATGAGTCAGAATTCGAGGACCCCAGGGACCAACAGGAGCTGGTAGTCAGCAGGCAGAAGGGACCGACTGGCTCAGTACTGGTCCCATATCCCCAGGGCCTGCTCTTAGCAGGTGAGACAGGAGGCTGTGTCCTGCATGAGGTCTACCCCTCAGGGCACACCACGGTGACTGTGAGGGGTCCTAATGCCCAGGCCCTGCTGCTGTAGCAACCACTGTCTTCCCCTAGGGCTGTTCGTGCCAGCCTGAGTCTGCTGTGTGCTGAGCTACGAGGTGACGAGCCCCCAAGGAAGCGAAGCAAACTGGAAAAGAGTCCTTACACTGGCCTGCAGACAGCCTCCTCGGTGAGTCTCCAGGCCTCCAACCCGACCCTCACCATACGTGAGATGTTGGGGATGGGTGCCGGGTGTTGAGCTCGGATGAACCAGCTAGGGAGTGGTGAGCTGTGGGTACCTTGGTTAAAGGAAATGATGCCACAGATTCGCAGGGGTCGTAACCAGGGGCTGTTGCCTCTGACACATTGGGCATAGGTTTCTGAGTGTGTCTAGTTCTCTGATGCTTGCACGTGCGTGTGTGTGCGTGTGCACATACACCCCAGTAGAAGTAAAATGAGCACAGTAGTGTACCGAAGATGGGAATCCACAGCCAGAATGCCCGGCTCTGAACACCATGTCTACAGTGCCTGGTGGAATCCTGGGTCCTTACACTTTTCCCACTCTCCAAGGTCCCAGACCTATTGCTACCTCATCTGTCCCCTTCCATGTCAGAAGGCTGTTTTTATTTTTGCTTGCTTGATTTTGGCATGGTTTGCTGGTGGTGATGGTGGTGCTGGTGCTGGTGCTGGTGCTGGTGGTGGAGGTGGAGGAGGAGGAGGTGGAGGTGGTGGTGGTAGAGGTGGTGGAGGTGGAGGAGGAGGTGGTGGAGGTGGAGGTGGAAGAGGAGGTGGAGGTGGAGAAGGTGGAGGAGGTAGAGGTGGAGAAGGTGGAGGTGGTGGAGGAGGAGGTGAAGGAGGAGGAGGAGGTGGAGGAGGAGGAGGTGGAGGAGGTGGAGGTGGAGGAGGAGGTGGTGGAGGAGGAGGTGGTGGAGGAGGTGGTGGAGGAGGTGGAAGAGGTGGAAGAGGAGGAGGGGGGAGGAGGAGGAGGGGGGAGGAGGAGGAGGGGGGAGGAGGAGGAGGAGGAGGTCTCAGCTCCCAGTGCTCCCTGACTATCTAGGCCTTGCTCTGCAGGTCAGGCTGTCCTTCCTTGAACTTGCAGCCCCCTCCCACTCTATGCGCTGCAGGCATGGGCAGGTTACTCTGTGTAGGGAACTCTTTGTTTTTGTTTTGGTTTGGTTTGGTTTTGGTTTTTTCGAGACAGGGTTTCTCTGTGTAACTCTGGCTGTCCTGGAACTCACTCTGTAGACCAGGCTGGCCTGGGACTCCAAGTGCTGGGATTAAAGGCGTGCGCCACCACTGCCCTGGGGGAACTCTTCTTTTTAATCTTTCCGTTTCACAAAAGCAAACAGCATACGCGCATGATATGCAGAGCCCTCTAGACTTTGAACACAGGTAGAGAAGGCGCTAAGTAGTGGGCGTGGTGTTTGCTCCAGTAGGCAGCCAAGGCCAGATGTCCTCAGAGCCCTTTTCAAGACAAGTTCCCAGAGGTGCTTTTTCTAGGCCCCACCATGACAGAGGAAACCCACAGGCCCTGGGCTGAGGCAGGGGCTGTGTCTGTGGGTGACACTCTCACTCTCATTCACAGGAGAAGGTGCGATGCAAGAAGAACTGTGGCCAGGCTGAGTTGTCATCCTCAGTAGCCCATAAGGTGGCCCAGCTGAAGCCAAAAGTCAAGAGTAAGGGGCTGCCTGCCAGCCTCAGTGCCTTCCAGTGCAAAGAGGCTGCCCCAGGTGGGCGCATCCGGAAGAAGCTCTCTCGAGCCAAGAGTGTCAAAGTGTCGGGGACAGCACGGCATCCACACCCCGATGGGGACAGTGGCAGAGAGATGCCCAAATTCCAAGCCCAACCTGCAATGGCTGTGGCACATGAGGCAGGCAAGTTGGTGGTGTGAGTGACTGGAGCCTGGGCCTTGTCACCTGGGGGCTGAAGGGCGGGTGTGCAGGGGTCACAACCACTAGATCCAAGTGAAGTGTGTGAAATGGACAGATCCCGGGACAACTTTTTTCGAAAGGTCAGGAAGGAGCCCTTGTCCCCAGGCCAGAGCTCAGTCACTCCCTTCTCAGGGCCGAAAGAAGCCCTGGACACACCCTGGAAAAGCACGTTAAAAATAGCCCCTCCCCACCTCTGCCCTGCAGCATCCGGCAGGTTGGTGGGATATCTCTTCCTTCCCCAGCAGACAAGTCCAGAGACAGCCTGGAAAAATAGAGGCTTCCTCCCTCCCAGCCCCTCCTCCAGGGTCTGAGGCTGAGAGAGGATGCAGGAAGCAAGGGGCCAGCTGGGGCCAGAGGATACAGAAAGAGGGAGGGACTCCCTAGGGAGAAGCCCAGTTCTGCAAGGTGGGGCTGCAAGAGAGAAAACCCTGTTCCCCACCCCCTGCCAAACACTCTTGGGGTACGGCTTAGTACCCCACCCCTGAGCAGCCCAGAAGATGACAGTGTCTTCATTGGCCATACTCCCTAGGTCCACCCCAAACAGCTAGGTCCAACACCAGTCACCAAGTCCTCTCTACTGTCCCCCAGGCAGCGGCTATGACAGTGAGGACTGCCAGGCACTCCTGGGGACAGAGGCGGCTCCCAGGGAGTCTGCGCTGGTGTTACACCCAGGGTCTAGTATGGCAGTGCTGGGACCTTCACCTTCCTCCGTGGTCAAGATGGAAGCCAACCAGAAGGCCAAGAAGAAAAAGGAGAGGCAGAGCTTGCTAGGTAACTGAGAAACCAGAGCAGAGTGGGAACAAAGGCCTATGTAACCAGGGTCCCAGTGACCACTTCTCTCCCCTCCACAGGGGCCTGCCGCCTGTCCAGCCCTGAGGGCGAGGTTAAGATCAAGAGGCGAACAGTAAAGACCAAGGTGAGCCCCAAGCTGGAGCGGGCGCCAGGGCGGCGGCCCCCAGGTGCACCAGGCAAGAAGAAAGCCAAAGGCAAGGCAAAACCTGGCCTCCGTACAGAGCCTGGGGCGGCCACCAGCAGGGATGCCCTTTTCGGCCCCACCCGGACGTTTGCCTGCCGAGAGGAGGGCAGCAAACTTGCCAGTGAGCGTCTCAAGAGAGCCACACGCAAGAGTGCCATGCTGCAGCCAGTCCTGAGGGTAGGCTACCAGTCAAGTAGACCTCAGAGCGGTCAGTGGGCATCCCAAGGAGGATGACACGGCCTCCTCTTTCCCCACTCAACTCTGAACCCTGAGTCACACACAGCCCATGCTGGCTGGGAAGCCATTCCGATCCTCATTACTGCTCTCTGTCCACCCTTCTTGACCAGCGGAAGAATGGGGCCTTGTCCATCGCCCTGTCAGCCCGCAATGCCAAGGCCATCCTGGGAAAGAGCAGGAAGCTGACAAAGGTGAAGAGAGAGGCTGTCGGCAAGCAGGTAGCAGCCCTCCCAGGCCGGGGCCTAGTGGGGGCCCAGCCCCTCCCAGCCTCCTCCCCTGACCCCTGTGGTCCACCCAGGGCCAGGGCCGAGCCGTGAGTCGGCTGCTGGAGAGCTTCACTGTGGAGGATGACTTCGAGTTTGATGATGACAGCAGCTTCTCAGATGAGGAAGAGGAAGAGGAGGAAGCCAGCATCCAGCTCAGTGCAGAGCAGAGTGCCGCCCTAGGTAAGGAAGAGACAGCAGCTGCCCGCCTGGGGAGGGAATGGTGGGTGGATCCCGGGCAGGGCCCAGCACTGATGTCCTCCCCTGCAGCACGGTCCTGCACCATCCACAAAGAAGACCTGCAGGACGGACTGCCGGTGCTGATTCCAAAAGAAGATAGTTTGCTGTATGCAGGCAGCGTCAGAACTCTGCAACCCCCCGATATGTGAGGCCCCGGCCTGGGTGGGAGGGATACATGCTGGCGGTGATGTGTGGGGCAGTGAGACCCCAGCAGGACCTCACACACCCCTCCAATACCCTCAGCTACAGCATCGTCATTGAGGGAGAGCGAGGCAACCGGCAGCGAATCTATTCACTGGAGCAGCTGCTGCAAGAGGCGGTAAGCATGGCTCCTGCGCGCGTGCATGTGCGTGCCTGCCTGCCTGCCGGGGGAACAGCTTGATGACTCCCCCCACCACCAGGAGGACCTTGGCCTGCCCCTACTCTGCCCTGTGGCCAGACCCAACTGTTGATAGGCTACCGCTCTGCGGCTCCCTGCAGGTTCTTGATGTCCGGCCACAGTCCAGTCGGTATCTTCCACCTGGTACCCGGGTCTGTGCCTACTGGAGTCAGAAGTCTCGGTGCCTGTATCCAGGCAATGTGGTTCGAGGTAAGCATGCTCCAGGCCAGGCCTAGGGCTGAGGGCCCCCCTCTGTGACCTTTAGAGTTTTTACCCAACCCCACAGTCCAGCTATCCTGGAGGTCAGAGGAAGACAGACTTGGGTCGGCTCTAAGTGAGACCAGTAAGATCAGTTCACCAGCAGCCATGAGGAAGTCGGAGGGTGGGGTGGGGTGGGGGTGGGGGCATGTCCAGCTAATCAGAGCCAGGCCCAGCAAGAAAGGGACACAGAATCCCAGTGCCTGGGTCACTAAGCCTGTCGTGTAGAGTGTGTACATCTGGGCATGGATGGCCCTCGGGATGGGAAGACGGAGGAATGGGCGGATGGGCGAGAGTCTATTGGACACTCCTGGGAGGAAAGGTAGAGAAATATCTTTGCCCCAATGTATGTGTGAAGGGAGGCTAGGGCGTGTGTCTGCGTGTATGTGGGACCCGTGGCTATGATACCAGGTAGCCAAGGGGGGCAGTGTTGGTTTATCGGACTGCCAGTGTAGTAACGTTGCAGAAGCACCCTCCTCAGCACCCCTGCTGTCCTCCTGCTCTCCCCTTCCCTCTGCTGAGCTGGGCTGGCCACATACACGGGACACGCCCCATTGCAGGTGCTTCAAGCGATGAAGAAGACCTGGACTCTGTGGTGGTAGAGTTTGATGACGGAGACACAGGCCACATAGCTGTCTCTAACATCAGGCTGCTGCCTCCGGACTTCAAGATCCAGTGTGAGTACCTACCTAAGGGTGGGGCTCTCCCCACCGGTACCGGCTCCCAGCAGCCCCTCCTATTTGGGCCTCACCAAGATGTTGAGAAGTTCCCAGTGTTCCACAAAGGGTGGTAGCCACCTACAGACAGGGCCAGTAATGAGCCCCCTCTGTCCACTCCACAGGCACAGAGCCCTCGCCAGCCCTGTTGGTGTCCAGCAGCTGCCGGAGAACCAAAAAAGCAGCCAATGAGGGCCACCCACCCAGCGAAGCCCCCACTCCCAGCCTGTCCCCTAAAGTGCAGGATGGCCCCGAAACTTCTAAGACCCCTGGGAAGAAATCTGGCAGCACAGACAAAGCTGGTATTTGCAGAGCTATTGACTGGGAAGGGGGGGTCCCTGGGGATGTGGTCACTGGGAGGCGCATGGGGCCTGCTGGGGTCAGGGAGGGGTGAGTGGAGACAGATGGGTGGGCCCAGCAGGTACAGCTGACCCTACCTGGCTTCCCCCCCAGGCAAAGTCGACCTCCTAACCTCAGGTGCCAAGTCCCCCACGGGGGCCTCAGACCACTTCCTAGGCCGCAGAGGCAGCCCCCTGCTGAGCTGGTCAGCAGTGGCTCAGACCAAGCGGAAAGCGGTGGCTGCAGCGGCAGCGGCAGGTGGCAAAGGGCCAGGGGTACTGCAGAACCTCTTCCAGCTCAACGGAAGCACCAAGAAGCTGCGGGCTCGGGACACCCTGTTTCCCATGCATAGCATGGCTGCCCCTGTGTTTGGTAACAGCTTCCAAGCTGACTCCTTCAGCAGCCTGGCCAGTTCCTACACACCTTTCCTTGGAGGGGCTGGGGCAGGCCTTCCTGGAGGAGCCCACAAGCTACTTCGGGCCAAGAAGGCTGAGCAGGCTGAGGCAGAGAAGGCCGGGAGGCGGCGCGCAGGCAGCGAGTTTCTGGTTAAGCTGGACCATGAGGGTGTGACCTCTCCCAAGAACAAAAATTGCAAGGCCCTGCTCATGAGCGACAAGGACTTTGGACCCAAGCTGGGGCGACCTCTGGCCAGCCCCAATTACGCACACCCAGCCCTCATTGGCAAGGACAAGAAGGGGCGGGCACCCGTACATCCGCTACCCATGGGACTGGCTCTGCGCAAGTACCCACTGCCCTGTGATAGTGACTGCCCCAGCTCCTACTCAGATGAGGATGAGGATGGGCCGGGGCTAGCCACCGGCGTTCCCTCCCGATTCCTCACCCGCCTATCCATGTCGTCGTCCTCCTCTGGGTCGTCCACGTCCTCCTCCTCAGGTTCCGTGTCCACTTCCAGCCTTTGTTCCTCAGACAATGAGGACTCATCTTACAGCTCAGACGACGAGGACCCCGCCCTGCTGCTGCAGACCTGTCTCACCCGCCCTGTACCCGCCCTCCTGGCCCCACCTGAAGCCCTTCGCTCTAAGGGTAGCAGCCCCCATGCCCACGCCCACGCCCAGCGCTGCTTCCTGTCCAGGGCTGGGGTAGCTGGTGCAGGTGCAGGTGCCGGCCCCAGTGGTAGCAAATCCAAGTTCAAACGCAAGGAGGGCCTGAGCTTCTCCAAAGCCAAAGAGCTTTCTCGGAGGCAACGGCTGCCCTCCGTAGAAAACCGGCCAAAGATCTCAGCCTTCCTGCCTGCCCGGCAGCTCTGGAAGTGGTCGGGAAACCCCACACAGGTAAGTGGCCTGTCTCCCAGCGGTCACTTAAGGCAGCTCACAACTGTCCCTAACTCTAGCTACAGGGAAATCTGCACATACGCATAGTTTTTGTTGTTTTAGGTTTGTGGTTTTGTTGGTTACATTTTTTTTCTCCCTATAGAGTTTCTCTATGTAGCCCTGGCTGTCCCGGAACTTGCTCTGTAGACCAGGCTGGCCTTGAACTCAGATCCATCTTCCTCTGTCAGTCTCCTGAATGCTGGGTTTTTGTTTTGTTTTTTGTTTTTTTAATATTTAATTTATATTTTCTTAAGCCATTTGGACCCCTCCCCCAAGCAAGAGCAAAACCCCACCAGTAATCTAATGAGACGAGTAGCCAGCATTGTGATTGGCACATTAGAGCGTTCTTGCATGTGTGGTCACACGAGTGACCTGATCCCTGGGAGTGTGTGTTCTGCTTGCTTTTCCTGCTGCTCTGCCCCCTGGCTTTGGAGCCAGAGGAGCCTTTCCTACTGACTGGTCTGCAGGGCACCTGTGCTTGTTTGTGGGCTTGCTGTCTGTGTGTGTTTGGTTGTGACAGCGTCTCACTGTATAGCCCTGGCTAGCCTGAAACTTGGTATGCAGACCAGGCTGGCCTGGAACTCACAGCGATCCACCTGCTCTTACCTTCTGAATGCTGGGATTAAAGGTGCAGTGTATGACCTTCCATATCTGGGGGGGTTTTTTGTTTTGTTTTAGATATATTTATTCTGTGTATGTGAATACACTGTAGCTGTCTTCATACACATCAGAAGAGGGCATCGGATCCCATTATAGATGGTTGTGAGCCACCATGTAGTTGCTGGGAATTGAACTCAGGACCTCTGGAAGAGCAGTCAGTGCTCTTGACCTCTGAGCCATCTCCTGGTTGTTTTTTTTTTTTTTTTTTTTTTTTTTTTTTTTTTTTTTTTTTTATACCACTGTAAACCAAACTGCAGTGGGCATCTATATGTGTCTCTGCCTTTGGATTCGGCTACAGTGTTTCTGTCATGACCAGTGTGCAGAGAGAGCCCGAGTGTAGCCCACCTCACAGGGAATCTGGCAGTGGCACCTCTCCATCCATCCCGTGCCCATTTTCTACCCTCCCAAACACATGCAGAGATGCACCACCTGTCCCTTCTACATGCTCTCAGTTTCCCTTGCTTTCTGGGTCCCTCCTCACCCTTCCCTATCTGCTGGTCTGCCCTGCAGAGGCGAGGCATGAAGGGGAAAGCCAGGAAGCTATTCTACAAGGCCATTGTCCGAGGCAAGGAGACGCTTCGCATTGGGGACTGCGCGGTCTTCCTTTCGGCCGGCCGGCCCAACCTGCCCTATATCGGCCGCATTGAGAGCTTGTGGGAGTCGTGGGGCAGCAACATGGTGGTGAAGGTCAAATGGTTCTACCACCCCGAGGAGACCAAGCTGGGGAAACGGCAGAGTGACGGGAAGGTGAGATGTGGGTGGGTGTGGTCTCTGGGAGAATGGTCACGTTCCCCGGATGTGGGGTGTGGGGTGTTTCCGCTGAGGCCAGCCTCAACACTGTTCCCTCACCCGGCAGAATGCACTGTACCAGTCCTGCCACGAGGATGAGAATGATGTGCAGACCATCTCCCACAAATGCCAGGTGGTGGGCCGGGAGCAGTATGAGCAGATGATGCGAGGCCGCAAGTACCGGGACCAGCAGGATCTCTACTACTTGGCAGGCACCTATGATCCTACTACTGGGCGCCTGGTGACCGCTGACGGCGTACCTGTCCTGTGCTGAGCTGCCTCTGCCCACCCTCGTCCATGCCTGCAGCCAAGAGGTCAGCCAGCCAGGAGCTGGTCTGAGCAAATATGCAACCCCCCAAGGCGGGATCAGGCTTCTCCTCGAAGGTCTCTGGAGAGAGCTCCTAGGATGGACCCCCAGTCCCATCCTAGCTGCTCCAGGGGGAGAGCCAGGCGGGTCCCACAGGGACTGGCCGCTCTGCCGCTGCGCCGCAGTTTTCGAGAGATTAGAATCTAAGCCATATTTCCCTAGTACCTCCGACTGTCTCCCACCAGGGAAAGCAGAAATCAGGTGTGTTGTCTATTTATTTCTCTATGTAAATATTGTATTTCTGTGGGGAAGTTTTATGGGGGGAAAAGTGGAAAAGGATTTTCCCCACCTTTGCAACAAGGGTGGATGCTCGACGAGGGTGTGCGTGTGTGTGTGTGTGTGTGTGTGTGTGTGTGTGTGTGTGTGTATGTGTGTGTGTGTAGGGGTTTTGTCCTGGGGTTTTCTTTGGAAATGCACTGTTCTCAGCCTAGTTGAATTCCTACAGGGGCATCTGTGACTGCAGAGGCTGCTGGAATGGGGGCGTGGCCAAAGGCCGTGGGATGGTCACATGAGACCCAGTCATACCCTCCAATCTCTTGGGGGCCAACTGTGAAGGAAATTACACTGCGGTTTATTTCCTTTCAATACATCCCATCCATGAAAGTATTGGGGTGGGGGCAGTGATGGCGGTCTCCTGGAAGGGCAGGGGGTCCAACCACAAGATGAAAGCCAGGATCAGCCTGCAGGCCAGTACCGGCCTGCCCCACTCTCCAGCCCAGAGTGTGGCAGCAGCCACTTATCTCTTACCTCTGTTTAAAACAAAACAAATGAACAAATATTTTGAAATATCAATAAGAAAAATGGATGTTTAGACTTCCTTTCCTGAATATTCCAAGTTATTTCTGGTTTCCGTTTCCGTGGCCAGTTTGATGCAGGTCGAGAAGCCTGGCCTCCCTCAAGCAGGGTGTAGCCGGCCCCCAGCCCCCTCCATCCCCACCAGCTCTCAGTTCCTTCCTTATCCTCTAGGGCAACAGCTGCCTCCCCTAAGAGCTGCAGGGCTTCCACATGGTGCAGCTGGTCCAGGTCCCTGTCTGGGCCAGAATTTGGGGCCCGCCTGGGGCTGGTCCACAGTTCTGCAGGAGTACCTTCTCACCACTAAGACGCCCCTCCCCCTTTTCCCACCAGACACTTTCCCTGGGGCCCCACCACCTCTGGATAACCTCAAGTGTGGATACTGATGAGGCTGAGCCAGAGGTTCTGGAGTCAGAACAGTAGAAAGGCAGGTGCTGCTCGCCCGGGGGGAAGGCCCATCTGGCTCCCCTCCTCTCAACCCAGACCCTGATCCTAGGGCCCCTCTGCCCACCCCACTCCCAAACAGTTTCTGGACCTTTTTATAGCCACTCAGGGCAGACAGCGCGGCAGGCTCATGCATAGGGTCTACAGCAAGGGTCCCTTCTGGCCCCTTGCACACACTTCCTGGCCCCAGGTACCAGGAAAGCCCAGCAGTCCTCACTTCTCCCATGATGGAAAGAGCAGGCTAGACCCATGGACCAAAAGCCTCTGTCCTCAAAAATGCCTTGTGGCACACTTGCGTCCCCAGTGTCCCACCAGGAGTCTGTCCCGATCCCAGGGACTCTATTTTTCTCACTAGTTGCTCAAAGGGTCACTCTTGGTGGCCCACAGGATAACCAAGGGTGCCCATTCCTGGCTGTCCCACCACCCTGAGGGCTTCTGTTCTCCACATGAGTGCAATATTCCATCCCTGGTGGTTGTAGGAAGAGACGACAACCAAGGTCCTGCTCACAGCCAGGGAATCAGGAAGATGGTGGCTTAAGAATCAAGAGCCAGGGCTGGCACCAGAAAGGCTGCCCGGAACCCCAGTACCCAGGAGCCCCGGAGCAAGTAGAAAGGCTGTTTGTCCTGTGTGCCGCCACCTCTGTGTTTCTTCTGCCCTCTGCTGAGCTGTTCTCTTTATCTGTCTTTATCTTTAGGTCCCCCTTCCTTTCTTTCTATGTGTACACGAAAAAGGCGTGATCCCTCCTCCCCAACTGTGGCTAACGTGGTAAAAAGCACGGTTCTTGTAAATGTGTAAACTAAGAGGCTGGTTGGATTTTTTTTTCCAATGTAAACACTAAATACAAAACAAAACGAAAAAAAAAAAAACACAAGGGTTTTATGAACTGCAGACTCTATGTAAAGGCATTTTACTATTAAATTTTTTATTGATAACTTGCTTAAGAATAAATATATGACTATTGTACAGGTGCTCAGTAGTCCAGATTGTGACTGTACCTGCCTCCTTATGTGTGTCACATGGTCATTCCTGTGTGGGCTGAGGAGAGACTGGATTTGGGTGGCTTTAGGCTTAGAGACACCACCTACCCCACCTCCAGTCAAGGGCCTTTCTTGATCCTAGGGCTGGACTTGTTAGTCGGCTAGGAATGTTAGTCACCTGTCCAGCCTGAACCAGTTCATATAGCCATGGCGGAGCCCACAAAACACAGGGCAAAGGGGAGAAGACCCCCAAACACTACTTACTGCTCTATACTGTGAACACTGCCTCTGTGAAGGCTGAAGGGATTTATTTGTTCAACAAAAAATTTCCCTGGCCAGTTAGTGGTGGCGCACGCCTTTAATCCCAGCACTTGGGAGGCAGAGGCAGGTGGATATCTGAGTTCGAGGCCAGCCTGGTCTACAGAGTGAGTTCCAGAACAGCCAGGTTTACACTAGAGAAACCCTGTCTTGAAAAAACCAAAAAAAAAAAGAAAGAAAAAATTTCTCTGCCAGACACTTATGCCAAGAATAATAATAAACAGTCCTGGTAGACGTGGTGGCACACGCCTGTGACCTCAGTGCTCAGGATGCAGCGGCAGATGAGCCCCCTTGAATTTAAAGCCGGCCAAGGGTTCCACAGTGCGACCCTATCTCCTTGCTAAGCAGAGAATTGACTGCAAGTCAAGCAGCCAAGGCTTGAGAGAGGGAGACAGGACCATGTGTGGTCTGATCAGGAGGCTGCAGACCCAAAGAAGGCCCAACACTCGCCAGGCAAGACCACTGGGACTTGTAATTCACAACTGACACCCTTAGATGGAACCCCAGCAGGACATAAGCAATAGGAAGGTTGGCTGTGGGAGCAGGGTGGGGTCCTCAGCATCCCACCTCCATGTGTAAGGGTCCTGGTTGTGCATATATACACCCCCAGCCCTGCCCGGCTGGTGTGTCTTCTCTCCATGTTACCTTCCTGTCCTTCCCTGAACTAGTCTGGTAAGAGATGCCTCTCTCATGGAAGCAGGATAAACTCTTAAGTGCCTACGTGGTCTCCAGCACATATCTGCTACACAGATTGCCACCAAATTCTTCCTTCACCCCATTCCAAGTCCCACCAAAAGCTGATAGGTAAGGGCCATACGGCCAGGTGTACAGGGTGCTGGGAAGTAGTCAGATATGGGGAGGGGGTTTGTACACTCAGTCCTGCCTGGCATTATCTGAGATCGTGACCTTTGGGAAAGGTGCTCTGCCATCCTAGCTGCCCATTGGCCACTGCCTCGGGCCCACCCAGGGCCTGAGACAGTGACGGGTGGAGTCTGGGGTATGGGTGCACTGCACAGGGATTCTGGCCCAGGGACCCTCTGTGTACTTGACACATCCAACTGCAGGCACTTGAGTCTTTGCTGGGACCCAGCTAGGCACAGAGGGAGGCTGGGTCTCTGCATGGCTCCTGGAGCCCCTGAGACAAAAGTGCTGAGTGTCCTCTGCCACTCGAGCTTGTTTTGCTGGGACTGTAACTCGGTAGTAGAGTGCACACCTAGGATATGCAAGGTTCTGGGTTTTATTCCAGTAGCACACACACACACCACACATGCACACTCATACACCACACACTTGTACACACACACTGACTCATACACAGCACAGAGAGAGACACAGAGACAGAGAACACAAAAGCTTGCTTGCTCAGGGGGTCATACAAGGAGGCTCTGATGAAAGTGGGCGGGGCCAGAGCCTGGAGAATGTCAGTGCCATCTTCCATGAAGTCTGGCCCAAACCCCCTCCAGCAGGCCTTGGGCTTCTCTCCTCTAGCCAACCAAGTCCACTGCAACCAGGTCTCTGCCAGCAGTAAGCATGGCGGGGAGCAACCGCAGCCAGCCTCCACGGCACCAGGGCTTCAAAACCCCAGGCAGGCAGGCAGGAGAGGCCGGGAATGGCGGGCCAGCAATTACACTGGGGCCAGGTGGCCAAGGTACCTCCTCAGCAGCACAAGGTGAGACGTGCTGTTTCCAGCCCAGAACACCACTATGACTTGCACTGGGTTCTCAAACTAATGGGGACAACCACGGTCAGGTAAGCAAGCAGCTCTGATTGTCCCTGAGTTGATCCAGGCAACTTCCTGGAGAAGATCTCTGAAAAGCACTAAGAGTCCACAGACAGATGGCTCCCTTGGTGGCCTTGGGTCAGCGTTAAAGGGGCCAGGCTGGTCCAGACCCCAGGAGAGATTCTGTACCAAGACAAAGGCACTGGAATGAAGAACACTACGCAGGGCTAGAGTGCTGCTCACAGGCTTAGGAACATGGCAAGTGGGGCAAGCCCCGGGCAGCCTACCACTGAACACATAGTCCCCAAGTTCAGGACCTCCCCATAGGAGCTCCAAGGGACACAGGCAGGACACAGTTCAGCCGGAGCAGGCTCCCTCAGACGTTGTGATCCAAGCCTTCCAGGACCTGCTGCCCTCAGAACAGGGATTGGTCCAAGGGCAGGGGGGACATGTAGAGGACACGGGCTGTGGCGCCCCGAGGGTTAAACATGCAAGACTCCCCTTTGATCAAGACAAACGAGCCATTATGTGAAACGCTGGAGCAAGATAAATGACGGCACTGGGTGAGCCGAGATCAATAAAAGTGATGTTTTATCAGGTAGAAATGACAACCCGGTTGATCGCAATTCGTTTTTAATATTACAAACGAATTGGAGACGAGGGGGCTTTAATTGCTGGGCCCCAGCCCTGGCAAGGTTGCCAGGGGCTGATGGAGCATTGAAACTACTTAGTCTGAGTGTAGGGCAGCCCTCACCAGCGACCAACTTTGAGAGGGCTGGGAGACCCTGGGGTCACAGCCTGCCTAAGCATCCTGTCTGAAGCATCCAGGAGCAGAGGCAGGTAAGGAGGGACCGCCATAGCTCACAGGTAGGCTAAGAAAGTTCCTGGAGTAGCCAGCCAGCCAGCAGAATGAACACAGGATGGCAGAGGTGAGGGTGGTTCCCTACCCTCACCTCTGCCATCCTGCGGCTAATCCTGTACCTCTCAGCCCCAACCCCACCCACTATTCCCAGGGGCCCTATGGAGCCCCCACTTTTCTACCCTGACAACCAAAGACCCAGCCTCCCATGTTTTGAGCCACTCCTGGGCACTGCACACTCCTTGTATCTCCACAGGCCACTGTGGTGAGGAGCCTCTCCCTCGGTGACACATCCAACCCTCTCTCTGTCCCCCAGGCACCAGACTGTAGCCAACAGAGAACCTCGAGGCTATAACCCAGCCTCCAACCTACTCTGGGGAGAGGTAGGCAGGGCAAAGGGCTGGCAAGTGACATGGGGAATCCAGGCCCTGCAGAGTCTGCTCTCGGATTTCACTCTTACACCACAGGCTTCGCCCCCAACCTGCTGTGAGACTAGGGTGAGGGTTGTGGGAACCGGCCTGGGAACCAGCATGTGGGCAGGGCTAACCCAGTCCCTACCCGGGGGCCCCACTGTAAGGACTCAGCTTCCCAAGTTTACTGTTTCAACACCTCCTGGTGGGACGCAGACATGGGGATATAACAAGGCCTCAGTTAGACAACTGGACTCAGGAACGAAGGTTTCTACCTGCTGTCAGGAGAGGGGGTCCCAGTTTCTCTCTCCTCAGCAGCTCCTTAGGGACCCGGTGGCAATGGGTTCCCTTGGGGTGTGGCCCTGTATTGGCTTGGCTCTTCCTGAGGCTTCTGCTTCTATGAAGCACATGGAGGAGTGCGGGGGCTGCATTCGTTCAGCCCCTGTGCAGAGATCTCCACTAAATATGAAGGTGCTGTCTACATGCCATGCCATCTGCTAGATCAGAGATGGACCCCTCTCTCCACATTTGGGGGGGGGTCTCCATAGTAAAACTTGGCAGGAGCATGAAGAGCTCCACAGCTGGTCAGGCTGAGGCAAAGAGATACCGAGACATGCAGAGCAGGAAGGCCGTTGGCAGGGAGAGGCTCCCAGGAGTGAGGAGGGCCCCAGCTGGGTCATTCAACCTGCAAGTCTCCTTTGCCCCATAAGCCTAATCTCAGGAAGAGCATCTGTTAGACTTACCTGAGCATCATACCTCTGAAGGAATGCAGGGGTGCTGTGGCCCCATGGACAGCTCTGAGGATCCCACATGCACCATCTTCACCAAGAACCTGGACCAACTCTGGTGGCAACAAAAGCCAGATCAGGACCCAGACAGAGCCTGGCCTTAGGAAAGCGATGATACAGGAGCTAAAAACCATCCCTGCTACAGACAGGGCTGTGGAGGAGGGGCTCTGCCTGGTAGCTGCTCAGAAGAATGCTTTCTGCAGACTTCACTGGCCCCCACCCCTGCACAAAGGAATCCTGAGAACACCAGTCCATGCAGACAGAGGAATGGGCCCCATCACTACAAGTTTGGGGCAATATTAAAGGAGCATTCTCCGGGCACTTGTGCAACTTCTGCAGTCTAGACATGTTTGATCTCCACACAACCCACTGGAGTCCTGAGGGCCTGGGGGAGGGCCTTCCTGAAGCAGGAGGAGCCGCAGACCCCAGCAGCACAGAAAGCAGTTGCCAAGTCCAGAGGAGGGTTGCAGCTCTGTGGGTTCCATGCGCCTCCACTGCATCTCTGGCCTCCTATGGGTATACAGAGATGCTCACATGTGCCATTCCAGCTGTGGAGGCTGCAGACCCCCTCTGCAGTGTGTCCCTGTCTGTTCATTGGGGCACCCAAGGCAGGTAGCACACATCCTCAGAATATAAATGTGAGAGACCAACAAGACCAGCCTAGGCCACCAGGCCACCACCTCCTGCTCAGTCCTATCTCCCTCAGCAGCAGACTCACAGCCCCCGACAGTAGCCAGAAGTAGCTTACGCCTCCAGCCTGGTCCAAGATTTCAGGACTAGCCATATTTCCAGAAGAGATCTATGGTGATGTCCTGGACCATCAGAAAAGGGCTCTAAGCACATGGCCCTTCTGCCTGTCGGTGTGCACAACACAGTCTGTTTCCTTCTGAGCTGTCTCTTTCTGTCCTCCGTAGGCTAATTTGGAACTCAACTGAGGTCTCACCTTGCGCATTTCCAAGCAGCCCTCCCCACAGCTGTGGGATAGTCTAGAGGCCTCCTCACAACTGGGTTTGCTGAGGAGGGACAGTTAAAACGGCCATTTTTATTTGCAAGCCTCCAAAGAAGTTTATGACCCCGCCCCTTTTCAGGAAATCTGTTCCCACTTAGGAGAAACGGGCTCAGGACTGCGGCGAGCAGGCAAGTGAGGAGATGCACACTGCAGGGTAATTACAGTTCCCCCTCCAGGCCCTCAGCTGCCCTCTCTGACCTTACCTGAAGCAATTAGGTCTAGGGCACCCTGAGGCCGCTAACATGTCTCCCATTTCGGGGATCCTTCAAGCAAGAGGAGCAATGTGGAGGGCTGAGGTAAGTATAGACAAGATCCTGACAGGCAGAAAACAAGGGCACCAGGCCGTCTAGGTTCACTCTTGGAGGCACATCGGGTAATTTGAGGTATCTGCAACCAACGATGCTTTAAGCTTCTAGTGCTCAGAATTGTAAAGAAGTTAAGTGCCAAGAAGCCATCAAAAGACCACAACCTCAGTGCCCAGGCTACTACAATGATGAGCCTACTCCATGTCTACAGACTCCTGAAAAGACAGCCCTGCCCTCATCTGGGTCTATAGACGGCCATGTGCCTCTCTAATCACATGACTCAGGGTAGGCCAATCACAGCATTTACACCTCCCCCAGCCATGGTGATTGGCTTTGAGGTGGGCACCTGACCCAGGATGAGCCAATCAACCAGAGCTTTCTCCTGGGAGGAAAAAGAGACCTAGAAGTCCTTCTTGGGCGTGGTCACGAGGGGGGTACCATACACTGTCCTCTCTCTGGTTGTCTCCAGCCGTTTTGGTACCAGGACGCTAGCAGGAACCGTACTCTGATAAATTTCAGAACTTGGGATCTAATTTGAATTCAGAGAAGGAGCAAATATTTGTAAAATGAATGTTGCATGAAATATTTGGGACACACTTATGCTAAAAATGACTCATTCTTTATCTGAAGTTTGAATTTAACCTAACATTTTGTATTTTACTGGCTGAGTCTAGCAACTGTGAAGTCCAGCTGTCCAACTCAAACTGGGTATGCCCCAGCCCCCTTGGGCATAAACAGGTGCACCCAGCTGTCTGTCCTACGTAGCTTAGAAAGGAGTACACAAAAGAGGTCGTTCTAGCCCTCCTCACCTCAAGCTCACAGCCCCTGAGAAGTGCTGGCTAGCCAAAAGTGTGCCAGCCCAGCCTCAAGTAGACAACTGAGCCTTTGCAGCACTTCCCTGCAACAAACAAACAAACGAAAACAAAAGAGAAAAACCATTCCAAGGGTTGATTAAAAAGCATGGAGTGGGTGCTGGAGGCATGGCTCAGTGGTTAAGAGCACTGACTGCTCTTCCAGAGGTCCTGAGTTCGATTCCCAGCAACCACATGGTGGATCACAACCATGTGTAATGGGATCTGATGCCCTCTTCTTCTGGTGTGTCTGAATATAGCTACAGTGTACTCATATACATAAAATAAATAAATAATGCTTTTTTTTAAAAAAAGCATGGAGCAATTGTTTCAGTGTCTGAGACTAAAGGAGGTTTTGACACAGAAGGTAACTGTGCCTGGTTATGCACACCCTGTGTGCTCATCACCAAAGGCGCGCGCGCGCGCGCACACACACACACACACACACACACACACACACTGAAAAATGAAGAGGATACATGACCTCCCCAAACTAGCCCAAGGCTTCCTTGATGGACTTGTGGACAGAAAGGACCCATTATGGGACTCTGTAGTTCACAGCTGGCCTGGATTCCCACAGGCAAATGACTACACACCCTGGTGGTCCATGCCTGTAATCCCAGGATTTGAGAAGTAGAGACAAGCCGGGCAGTGGTGGCGCACGCCTTCAATCCCAGCCCCAGCACTTGGGAGGCAGAGGCAGGTGGATTTCTGAGTTCGAGGCCAGCCTGGTCTACAGAGTGAGTTCCAGGACAGCCAGGGCTACACAGAGAAACCCTGTCTCGAAAAACCACAAAAAGAGAGAGAGAGAGAGAGAGAGAGAGAGAGAGAGAGAGAGAGAGAGAGAGGTAGAGACAGAAGAGTCAGAATTCAAGACTCACTTGGCTACTTACAGAGCTTGAGGCTAGTCTGGGCTACAAGAGAAACTGTCTCAAAAAAAAAAAAAAACCAAAATCTTCACACTTCCAATAACTGTGGTGTCATGCAGCATACCAGTGGCCTGGCTTCTGTGAGCCCTACCATCATGGTACAGGCAGTAACTTGTTCTCGCCTTAGTGAACACTACTTTGGACTGGACAGAGAAGAGTACCCATCTAGCCTCACAGCAACAGAATGTGATTGAAAATCGTTTTATGAGAAGCTGAGCCTCACTCCTACATGGGGACCCAGGATCCTGCCAGACTGGGGCAGGTCCTGGCCAGAGGCAGGAGCAGAGGAGGAGTTGGGGTTTTCTGGTCACACCAGTGTCCAGGGTTTAGCCTCCTGCCTTGCATCAGAACCTTGCCATCTGTGGCATGGGGCCTACAATAAGACACCAGGTGGCTCACAGACAAGGAGCCTCAGGCACAGCCCCAGGGAGATGGAAGATAGGATGTGGGCTGGCAGACTGGCCTGCATGTGGACAGGGAGCCTCAGAAGCATCCTCTGTGGTGTGCTAACGAAGGACCTTCGCAACTCTGACTGGGCAAGGACACACGGGCTGACCCAGGGATGAGGATTGTTTGCCCAACCAGGGAATGGCCTTCCCATCTGCACCTCTGCCCTCAACAGAAAGGAGGGCACCGTGTCTGGAGACACGTGTATTTTCTCTCACAGCCGGAATCAGCGTCAAGTTAAACAGAACATCCAGCATTTTCTTCCCCAGCCCTCAGGAAGGTCTGGATTCCTCCCTGTGAGGTCTCAGTACCAAGAGGGAGCAGAGCCTTCCTTGCCTTGGACCAGGGACTGGCGGTGACAACTATCGTAACCGTTGTGAAGATTAAGGCTCAGGCCAGGCATGGTGGTTCACACCTTCAAGCCCAGCACTTGAGAAGCAGAGGTCAGATCTCCATAAGTTATACCAGCTTGATTGACAAAGCAAGTTCCAGGCCAAGTAAGTCCCTGTCTATGAAAAATAAAGGAGAAAGAAGAAAGAGGAAAAGAAACAAACAAATAAAACTAAAACAAAACAAAAAAATACCAGTGCACAAGGCAGGCTCACTTGAAAAGATGACCCAGGGCTGAGAACAGCTCGGGGCAGAGTGCTGCCTACCACATCCAAGGCCCTGGGTTCAATGCCCAGTACCATTGAAATGAAAACAGCTGTCAAAATGTCTACTTTAGCTGGGCAGTGGCGGCGCACACCTTTAGTCTCAGCACTTAGGAGGGAGAGAGGCAGGTGGATCTCTGTGAGTTTGAGGCCAGCCTGGTCTACAGAGTGAGTTCCAGACCAACCACCCTTACAAAGAAGAACCTTGTCCTCAAACAAACAAACAAACAAACAAGCAAAACAACTATCTAGTTCTCAAGGAACCCAAAGAGAAGGAGACTGTGAGGAAAGAGAAAACTTTGTGCACATATGTTAAGGCTGGGATGCTAGGGAGAAGATTAGCATGGCCCCTGTACAGGGACAACACAAATTCATGAGGCTTTCAATATTTAGAGTGAGAGAGAGTGATAGGCAGACAGGCAGGCAGACAGGCAGACAGACAGAGGAAAGGAAGGAGAGAGAAAAGAGAAGAGAGAGAGCACCTCATGAGTCAAAGCTCTGAAGTTTTCTTAGCCTGCCTCTCCTTAGGCTGTCTCCAACTGGATTGGGCAGACTAATCAGCTCCCTAGGAGCTGGTTCCCTTGTGTGTGAACACGTGATGAAGTGGGCATTGGCCCGATGGCCTCAATAAAGACATGGCTGAGTCCTGCTTATGGCTATAGTCTCCTGTTCTCAGCATTAGCTTTTTTTCTTTTTTTCTTTAAAGCTACCAGGAAGATCCCCAACACCAGCCCTTCCCTTTTCCTTCAGAGTGAAAATTACATCTCCCAGCTTCCCTTGCAGCTATATGCAGCTGTGCCAGTGAACTTGTAGTGGGAAGCATCCTTCAACACAGAGCTGTGCCTTTTTCTCTTCCGACTGGTTGGAATGTAGACTAGAGAGTTGGAGCATTAACTATCCTCTTTATTATGAGAAGGAAGCCACATTTGGAAACAGTTGGATGACAAGACAGGACCCTGGGCTTCTGATGATGGACATACACACACACACACACACACACACACACACACACACACACACACACACACTTCAGTTACAAGACCCTCCCCCCATTTCTTCATTCATGGACTGCACTCTGCACTTCTCCAGAACAAGCCCCACCCGCATTCTGTTAGAACCCCCTTTAAGAGTCCCCGCAGCACTCTTGTCCCTGAGGGCACAGTCTCCCATAGTTTGATGTCACTGCCAGGTCAGGCCTTCTAACAGCATGGAACACTCATCCCAGTCTGCAATTATGTATTTATTGTGGGTTTATTTGACTGCTGCCTTCCCTGGCCTGTCATTAACATGATGGCAGGGCTCCTGCCTGGGTGTTCACCACAGTGTCCTCAGCACCCAGGGGTCTGGGCACAAGAAAGCATCCTCACTTTGTCCTCAGCTCTCAGACCACACCTGCTTCTGTGTCTGTTCGACGAAGAGTTCCGCCCACCCCACCCCAACCCCAGCCCTCTTCTTCTCTGGCCTCCTGCAGCCGACTCCGCCCAGACCATTTGGTCTTCTGAACTCTGGTTTCAGACATGAGGAAAGGGAGACTATGTGGCAGGGGTAAGAGGCTCTTTTGAGCTTTGGGAGATTAAGGAGTGGTATGCATACCCTTAGATTTCCCTCATGACTGACAGAAAGAGATGGAAATATGCTTGAAAGGATATGAGACCACTTCGGCCGCCTCCTGGAGAGCTACTGCCTGCTCTGAGTGACAGTGGATGTGCAGAGAAGCCAGTGAACACCCTGAGGCCCCACAACATGGAGGGCATAAGCTCAGCACTGCAGAGAAAGCTCCTGGGAGTTACGGTAACAACCACACAGCCATCCCTGGCTGAGGCCAGGCAGAGCCAGTCAATAGGGAGGAAGAAAAGCAACTCCTGCCTCAGAGCAGGAGGGGGAATGGCACCAGGAACCCCTGCAGGGCAGAAGTTCTACCTCATGCATTTAGGAATAGTGCATTTATCTCAAATATTTAAGATAAAAAGAAGAGGCAGAACTACAGTGTAGCTCAGTAGTAGAGCCATTTCCTAGAAGATACAAGGGGGGGGGGGTCCCAGCACTACAAAATATATGCATGCATACATACAAACATACATACATACATACATACATACATACACACACACATGCATGAATGCATATATACATACCATGGATCTGTCTGATGTCACATTGCCACATGTGTATCTGAAGGAACTGTCACTATCACCACCAGACCAGCCTTTGTGTTTTCTGTTTCTGTCCCATTTGGCTTCTGCTGGGGACTCAGGGCTCTATATCACCATGAGCTACCGATCTCTGGCCACTCCCAGACCATCTTCTCTATGGCCTCATCAGGAGATGATGTCTGCTCTTTCTAGTATGTTGAGGCTGTTCCAACTCCCCAGGGCACCTGTACCCCAGCACCACAGCCAGGGCTGCTCCTCTGAGGACGCTGCCTGACTCACCTCCAAAGTGCCGTTCTCTGGCTGCCCTAGGGCTCAAATCAGCTGGATCTGGACTCTGCACTGCTCATTCCAGGCCCATAAACACCAGTTTTTTAACAGCAGAATTGGGCTTGGCAAGCAGAATCTTGCTTTATCGGCTGCCCCCGCTCACAAGAAGGCTATGTAGGAGCCTGTGAACTATAGGACAGCAACTTCAGACCGGTGAGGCCAAGGAAGGCATGACAGAAGAGCAAGAGAGCCATCCTTACTTGAAATCATCCACAGTCCCCACACAGGCAACTCTGCTGACATGCCCACAGCCCTCTTTTCCTTGACTGCAGCCAGAGCCTGTACTGACAGCGTCTGTGTGTGCACTGAGCCTGTAAGTGCCAATTGCAAGACACTGGATGACACACAGCACATCCTCCTTGCAACCTCCCAAATAATCCTGTTATTACCACCCTATGATGGAGGGGGGGGTGTTGCCAGTGTCCCCTGCCTGCCATGTGCCAGAGGCCACACTCTCGGAACACCTGGTATCACCTCCTTACACCTTGCCTTTCCCCACTGCGCAACTCCTAACTGCCTTTAAAAGCTGCATCGCGCTCCACGTCTCTCCTTGGTCCCCATTTTGTTCAGGAACCTTTCTTAGACCTCTTGTGGTTCCTGCACTTCATCAGGACGTGAGCGTGGCCACACAGTGAACCTAAACTTTTCCAAGCCTGGACTATGCCTTTTTTTCCCCACTCAGGCACCCCCCAGGACTGAGCCCATCCTTACAGAAGCCTCCTGAAAGACTTGTTGAATGAATAAATGCCTCCTGCTTCCGAGTTATCCTGGCAAACTCCAGTGTGTGCTGACTGACAAAGCAGGCCCTTGAAAGGACACCAGTGAACAGGATCCAAGTTCCCGAGACAGAGCTTAGGTCCCTACTATTGCCCTGAGACCACAGTGGAGATGTAAAATCACCCCAGAAGGGCAGCTGAGATACCAAACAGTATCTTCCGTTTTGTGATTTGCAGGCTGTCTTCTGTGGGGACAAAGGTTCAGCCCAGTCTCACCCAATCCACCCCAAGGCTGCAAAGGTGGTCGGCCACACAGCCTCACCGATGTTACATCTGCCTACTGCTCACAAACAAAACCTAATGTTTCATAAGACTCTATTCACACTTGAGTGCAGGCACAGGACACACTCTTGTTGCTGGGCCCCAGCACCCTGACACACCACCACACCATTACCACCATTACCCCACCTCCTCACCCACAGCAGAAACTGACTGTAGGCAGTGTTGGCCTGGCTTCCTTTGCTCCAACTTGGGCCTCGATTCAGCCAGTGAGAAGCACTGACAAGCCCGAAGAAAGTATACACCACCCAGCACCTCCCTGCCAGGTCAGAGTCCCCTTTCCAAGGTCACAGCTCCTGAACAAGGCCTCTTTCTCCACTGCAACTGCCCTCCAGGTCTGGAGTGGATGGCAGCTCCCCTTCGTTGCTGGCTTCGGTCCTAGACATCTCTCCTTTAAGATATGTATTTTCCACCGGGCAGTGGTGGCACACGCCTTTAATCCCAGCATTTGGGAGGCAGAGGCAGGCGAATTTCTGAGTTCGAGGCCAGCCTGGTCTACAAAGTGAGTTCCAGGACAGTCAGGGCTACACAGAGAAACCCTGTCTCGAAAAACCAGGAAAAAAAAGACATGTATTTTCCATTTATTCAACTCTCCTCAAATGTCCCGTCTGAGGGTGCCATAAAAATGTAAGACCGTGTCAATTGCCCGTATCAAAAAACATTCTAGTATGTTCCACTTGGAGTCGTTTGGAGGAGAAACTAATGGAATCGGCCAGGGGGAGACTAGCCCCCAAGCTTGCACAGAGGCCACCTCTCTTTGTGTCCCCAGGGCATGAGAGGAGGTGTCAAAATCGGACTCCGTCCAAGAATGAATTGCTGCCTCTGCCACTAAACAGCAGGACCATGTCTTCCTTTCCTCCACTCCACCAGCTTCAGCCTCCGAGCCAAACCCAGGTGGCGCTCTTCTGCCTCCCCCATCACTTCCCATGGGAGTGGGGGACAGCCCCCTGTTTGCCCTACCACCTCTCATCCGGGAGGCTCTGCACTCCCAAGGAGCTGAAGGAGCCTGACGACGCCCCCATGGGGACTGGAGGCTACGAGGTCCACTGGCGACCGCAGGGGATCCCCCAGGGCTGCACGGGTCGCCGTCAGGTCCCCGAGGCGCGCAAAGCGCGGCCCAGCTCTGCGCCCCGCCCTTCTCTAGCAAGAAACTGCGCCCCACGTGGGGCCACTGGGGCTCTCAGCCTTGGCGTGTGATTGGTCGCTGTGCAGCCAATTAGAGGGTCTCTGCTGCTCAGGCCACGCCGATTGGCCAAGAGAGGGCGGGTGGGACGGGAGTGGGGCGCCCTTTTGTTCTTTGCGCCCGCGCCGCGCGCCCGCTCCGGCCCCGCCACCTGCGCGCCCACTCCGGCCCCGCGCGCCTCCCGGAATCCCCCGCTTGTTCGCACACGCGAACTAGGAGCAGCCGCCTGCAACGCAGCCCTCTTAGGGTCTGACCTTGGACGAGCTCTTTCATTCTCCGCTCCCGGGTTTCTTACCCTCGTTTTCTCCTTGTCTCCTAGGAATTGTGGCGAAGAACAGAACCAACCTGTCCGCAAGCTTGGAATGTTTCTAAAAACCTAACATCCAGTGATAGAAGAAGGGCTCTGGATCTTTCTTAAGAGTGAGGCCACGTGGGGAAGTGCTTGGCGAGAATCTTTACCAACCTGAGCCTGTTTGCAGAATGAGCTCTCTTCCTATCCAAGACTCACACGGGCTCGGTGGGAATGGGACAGAACTTCCGCCCTGACTGCCCTTCTGTGCTAACCCTTCCTAAATCTTCCTTCAGTCAGTCAGTGGTAGTGGACTCCGTCTGGAGTGGAAAGCGGTGCCTCAGAAGCCCAGAACCAGCAAAAGGAGAGGGAGCTCTCTAGGCTGAACTGGGCCGTCAGGGGGTCAGGTCTGGGTCTTCTGACCTCTGGTCCCAACACCTTCCATCTAGAAACTGCTTCAGCAAAGCTGTGGCTGCAGGCGTCCACTGCAGAGAGGCCACAGTGCTGCGGGCTGTGGACACTGGCACCCAGTCCCCACACAGCCTGTGGGAGGAGGGGTCAAGCCCGGGGAAACCTCAGTATCCCCATAACATGAGTGGACTTGGAAAAGCACCTACCTGCTCAAGCCCAGGTTGGTGGAGAAGAGAGAGTAGTTGGGGGTTGGGGGCGCATTTCCAAGATCCCCTCCTAGGACAGGGAGTTTGAAAGACCCTATCACACTTTAGAGTGCATTCCCAGCAAGCAGTACAGGGACCTGCACCTCCCAACAGCCTGACACTAGTGGCCTCTGGCAGGTGTCTGTCCTAAGGACTGGGTGCTGGAGGCTACACCTTTGGGCTGTTCTTCCCCTGGGTGGCTGGGAACGGGTGACTGTATGGGGGGCAATCTCCACTCTATGAAGTTTTAGACACACTCCTCTCCCTGCTGTTTTGAGCCCAGAGAGAGTGGTTTGGGATGTTTGGTGTGGGAAGAAATCGAGTGGGAACTAAGCTGCTACCATATTCCTCCTGTCCAGGCTGCTCTGAGACATCCTCAAATGCCTTTCTCCAAAGATCAGGACTAGGGCTGATGGGGGAGGGGTGCGTGAACCAGCCATGGTCACCTGCAGTCACAGCTGGCCACCCAAACACTCTTAGCACCTACCAAACTGCCTGCCCTCCTTTGCATGCTAGGGTGTTTTCAATATTAATCTGAAGTCAGGCAACAGATCCTAGGCTCCCTGAGGCCCCCAGGGAGGGCAGAATACTTAGCAGGGATCTGAAGTAAGCAGGAGCCCCAGGCCAGAAGGCTTTGAGAGAGCATTGGCCAACTTGAGATCCGGAGTTGGTCAAGAGTACAGGAAATAACTGAAGATGGGGCTAGCCTGTCCCTGGGAATAGGCCTCGGTAGGTGTCCAGCCCACAGTCATGAGCCCCATGTGTGGGCTGACTCCTGGCCACAGGACCAAGCAACAGGAAGGACACATCAAAGGGAGGTAAATACATAGAGGCTGGAGAGGCAGTGGAGAGTAACAATGGAAGTCACCATCTCTGGGAAACCCGTCTCTGCCTTTGTGTCCAATGTTGGAGGCTGGTCTGCACGTACTCTGCCTGTACACGTCTGACAGCATTATTCCATCTGTGTTGGACATGGCCCCGTTTACAAAGGAGCTGGGCACCTAAGCAACCCACAGCTTAGGCAGAGGGCACTGGGAGAGGTGAACAGTGATTTAGTCCTGCAAAGGTCTTTTCGTATTTTTGCCTCCCTGACCTAGTGAGTTGACCTACAGCCTAGTTCAAGAAGTTGCCACCAAGTGGGTCGGGGAACTTTAGTCTAAACTCACTTCTGCAGCCCCTCCCCCCCCCCGTCGCTCCCTCTGGCTTTCAGTTTACAATTCGAGTATGAATCTGGAAATCAATCTGGCGTTCACACAACGGGGGCCCTCCCATAGGAGCCAGCTGGCCAGTAGGAGCGGTGCAGGAGCGCCCTCCAGCGGTCATATTCAGTATGGCAGTGGTGGGAGACAAGAAGGCAGCAAAGGGGGAGGGGAGGCTAGGCATGCGTCCAGGAGCCAAATGCTCCTGATTTGGACCGTGGGCAACTTGGGAACTAAAAAAAAAAAAAGAAGAAGAAGAAGAAGGAGAAGGAGAAGGAGAAGGAGAAGGAGAAGGAGAAGGAGAAGAAGAAGAAGAAGAAGAAGAAGAAGAAGAAGAAGAAGAAGAAGAAGAAGAAGAAGAAGAAGAAGAAGAACAACCACCGTTGAGCAGAGAGAATAGTAAGATGCCTCTTAGGCTGGGTGTATTGGTGCATACTTGAGATCCTGACTCAGATGGTTGAGGCAGGAGGATGTTGAGTTTGAGAGCAGCTTAGGCTATATAAAAATAAACCAAAGGGGTTGGAGGGGTGGCTCACCAGTTAAGAGAGCTTGCTGCTCTTCCAGAGAACCTGAGTTTGTTTCTGAGCACCCATGTCAGGAAGGTCACAACTGTATGTAGCTCAAGCTCTCAGGGATCTGATGCCCTCTTCTGGCCTCTCCAGGCACACACACTCCAAATAGCTAAGCAGATGGCTCCGTGGCTAAGTGCAGTGGCCTGCAAACAGGAAAGCTGAGTCTGAATCCCCAGCACCCATTTGAAAAACTGTGCTGGACTGCCTTTGCCTATCTAGCCCCAGCACTGGGGGCAGATGACAGGCGAATCCTCAGAGCCCACAGTTCAACCAGCCTAGCACTCTCAACGAGCTTCCATGAGAGGTTCTATCTCAAGGCAAAGTCAGAACAAGGACAAGGTAGGGAAGACGCCTGGCATTCTGCTCTGGCCCCATGTGTGCACAGGCACAAGCAAATGCATTCATATGCATATACCCCCCCCCCACACACACACACACACAAAAACTTTCCTAGATGACACGTCTAGGGTCCTGAAGGGGTGGGGCCAGAGATCACCTAACCAGAATGGAAGCAGCCCAGAAGGAGCTAGCATTGTCATATTGGGAGATGGGGGAAACACATGGATAGAAACTGGAGACAGCCTGGGAGCTCTCCTCGGGGAGCCGGGGAGTCAGAAGCCCAGCCTGATTTATCATCATTGCCTGGGGCTGCTTCCTAAGAAAAGGAAGGCCTCCACTAACCTCTGACTTCCCCCAAGCCCTCAGAGAGGTAATTCCCAAGGGAGTTGTCCTGCCCTGCTGTTCCTCGGAGCTGCCAAGTGGGCATCCGTGCCTTTCCTCTTGGAGGGATGCACACTCTGGCTTGCCCACAGTCATTGCTTCCTGGAACCAAATCCTGCTGCACCTGGACAGAGAGCAGGGCTAGAACCCACTGCTTCCAGGATAAGCAGTGAAGTTTGCAATAGTTTTATTGAAACATGATCTACATAACATAAAATCCACAGGTTGCTGGGGCCTACACACATTACACTGTTAAATTTTTTAAGATTTATTTATTTATTATGGGTACACTGCAGCTCTCTCCAGACACACCAGAAGAGGGCATCGGATCCCATTACAGTTGGTTGTGAGCCACCCTGTGGTTGCTGGGATTTGAACTCAGGACCTCTGGAAGAATTGTCAGTGCTCTTGACTGCTGAGCCATCTCTCCAGCCCCCAGTGTTAACTTTTAAAATAGCCTTAAGTGTGTTTACAGTGCTGTGCAGCCACCAGCACCATCCACGGCGAACTTTCTGCCCTCATTAAGCAGAAGCCACCTGTCTGTCACCCTCTATGTATTCTCCAGCTTTAAGTTGTCACAGGGCTGGAGTGACAGGATGGCTCAGTGGTTAAGAGCACTCACTGCTCTTACAGGGTCAAAGTTTTGGTTCCCAGCACCCATGTGTTGGTTCACAACCATCTGTAACCCGAGTTTGGGGGAAATCCCACAGCTTCTCCTGGCTTCCATGGGACTATATGTTCAAGCAAAACACACACATAGATTAAAAATAAGTAACTTAAAAAAAAAAAACAACTTTAAGCTCTCCCACTTAGTAGATGTTTCATGTGTTTCTCCTAGGTGACTTATGCTTAGCGTATTTTCAAAAACCAGAATATTATAGTTTCCTCTTTACTAAGGTCCCTATGTTAAGGTATGTAGTATGTATAGTCTGTCCTTGCTTATCCATCTGTCCTGGATGGAAACCATCTTTTGTCCACTATGAATAGCACTGACAACTCTTGGAAGACTAGTATCCAGGGGCACCTTTCAATTTAAAGCAATAAGTTTTATTGTGAACCATATATCTAATTACTGTATATTAGAAAAAAATCTCAGCTATAATCACTACTATTTTGTTTTTCAAGACAGGGTTTCCCTGTGTAGCCCTGGCTGTCCTGGAACTCACTCTGTAGACCAGGCTGGCCCCAAACTCAGATATCTGCCTGCCTCTGTCTCCCAAGTGCTCACATTAAAGGTGTGCACCACGGCCGCCTAGCTGGTTACTACTAATTTTCTTTTAAGATTTATTTATTTAATGTATATGGGTACACTGTCTTCAGACACACCCGAAGAGGGCCTTAGATCCCATTACAGATGGCTGTGAGCCACCATGTGGTGCTGGGAATTGAACTCAGGACCTCTGGAAGAGCAGTCAGTACTCTTAACCCCTGAGCCATCTCTCCAGCCCCTACTACTAATTTTTATTGAGACTTACTGAGTTTGTTTTGATTTTTGAAACAGTGTCTCATTTAGCTCAGGCTGACCTTGAACCCCTTATGTAGCCCCACATAGCCTTGAATTTCTAATTTGCAGATGTGAGCCACCATACCCAGTTTTATGAGGCTTTGTACATTCAGGCAAACACTCTTGGCTACAACCTCAGCCAACGCTGACCTGTAACCCAGAATAGCCTCTGTCTCCCTTAGTGCTGGAATTATAGGTGTGTGTCATCAAACCCTACTGTGACACTTCTGACAAGCATAGGCTGGCTTGCCTCTGGGGCTGGCGAGGCTCGTGGAGATATTGGGGGGGGGATAATTAGGGACAACATCGATGAACACCCAAGGCCAAACAAGGCCAGGAGTTAAGAGTCCTATCAAGGGGCTGGAGAGATTGGATCGGTGGTTAAGAGCATTGACTGCTCTTCCCGAGGTCCTGAGTTCAATTCCCAGCAACCACATGGTGGCTCACAGCCATCTGTAATCGGATCTGATGTCTGGTGTGTCAGCAACAGTGTACTCCTATAAATAAAGTGAATAAATCTTTGGGGGGGAAAAAAAGAGTCCTACCAAGGTCAGAGCGTCTGCGCCTGCAGACTGCGCTCCAGTATGCGGGTGCGTCCAGATCGGCTCGCACGCCAGAGCATCCCTTCCCTTGTCCGCAGTCAGTACCTCGAGGGGAGACACAGAGAAGCACACCCACCGCTAAACGCTAGCCAGCAGCCGCGCGCCTATTGGTTGAGAGAACGGCAGCCCGAGCCAATCAATGCACAGCATCCGAGAGCCGACTAGGAATGCGGTGGGCGGGGAGCCGCGCGCGTGCGCACTGCGCTCTGCAGCCGGGGTGGGAGATGGGAGTGGAGGATGGGGGGCTCGAGACTTAAGCTGAGCCGACTGCTGGGTCCTGCGGTCCCCACGTGATCCGGCGCGCCCCACTCTTGGCTCCTGGAGCCGGTTTCTCCTTAGGACAAAGCACCGGGTCCGAGCTCTCGGGTGCGGGGAAGCCTGGGCGAGCGCCCCCGCCCCGGGAGTGCCTAAGGGACTGGGCTGACCATCCGCGTCGCCCTGGACTCCTGCCGCCCAGGTGAAGGAGACGATTTAGGCCACAAGGAAGCGGGCTGCACTTGAGTTCACGGGACCAAAGAACAACCGGAAGCCCGGATCCTCCCAGATCCAAAGAGAACCTCACCACCTGGCCATCCTTCCTGCCTTACGTGGTGTGGCACTTCAAGCAGCCATGTTATGCCCTCCCTGGCCTGGGCCTTGCTCCCCAAGGGCCAGCTTGTTGGCTCTGAAGCCCCAAACCATAGAGGGAGGGAACAAAGGCTGGCGGACCATAGGGTGGGTGGGGCCTGTGGACTCTTGCCTGGCAGGTTCGCCGATAAAGCTTTGTAGGCCCCTGAGCTTGGAATTTCTGCTCTCTGCAGACCTGTGGTATGTCACCTGACTGCATTACATTGCACAGGAGCCTTTCTTACTCAGAACCCTAAGAGGACACGTGGGAACTCGCAGCCCCACCCATATCCCTGGACTGTGCACCTGCCTGGTTCCAAGACCATGACTGTTCACTTCGGGGACACTTGCCCTCCCTCCTTCCATGGGGAAACCTTACTGCAGTGTTGGCTCCTCCCTATTTTGGTGACCTCCCTTCTTTATACCCGGTCCCTCAGCTAGGATCTGGGTCTGACTTATCTGGCTGGGGGCAAGGGGAGTCTGTTCCTCTGTCGGCAGTAATGGGAGCAAAAGACAGCTCCGCCTTGGTGCCTGAAGCAGTTTGAGGCATTCCTTTGGAGCAGTTCAGATGAAGCCAGGATTCACAGACAGGGTTTATTAAGATGAGATTGCTAACAGCGTTGAGTATTAAAGGTGATCAGAGAAAGGGTCCTGTGCATCCAGGTGTGAGTGTGGCCTTTCTCGAGTTTCCTGCTTTGAGCGACTAGCGATGACCATATATGTACTTTTTGGTGATTTCTGAGGCTTATATTGCTCAAGGCGTTTGGAAGTGACCCCCTCCCCCCTTCAGTAAATTAGACCATAGAGCCGGCAATTCCTGAAATGGTTTGGGTAGAGACGACAATCTGATGTGGTGAAACCATGGGGTGGGAACGTTGCACACAGGTTAAGCCATGTCTCTTACCATAATGGGGTTTATATTCTTGCCTGTGAGATTCCTAGAAAATTGCAGGTTTGTATCTGGGAAAGGAATGAGGCCAAACTCAGAGGTCATGTACTTTAGGTCTCAAGCCTGGCTTGTTGCTGGTTTATTCTTATTTGAGATATCCCTGTATAAAAAGGATATTGTTGCTACAAAGACAACCTTCAGAACAGATTTTAGGAATCATGCTGGAATTCTTGACTCTCAGCAAAAGGCTTCAACGGATTAGTGAAAGGGGGCTCTGTTCACGTACACATCCTTATGTCTTGTCTTCCTGGCCTACCTCAAGCTGACTAGGAAGCCATGGGCATACATTCACTATCGATTTAGTTCTGAGCTCACTGTGGGAACGCATGCCAATAATCCCAGCACCTAAAAACTGAAAGGCTGAAGCAGAAAAATTGCCCCAAGTTTGAGGTCAGTCTGATCTACATATTAATGCTTAATTTTTTTTTTTTTTAAATCTCATCTTAATAAACTACATCGTTTTTTGTTTGGTTGGTTTTTCGTTTGTTTTGGTTTTTCAAGACAGGGTTTCTCTATCTACCCCTGTTTCTCCTGGACTTTGCTTTGTAGACCAGGCTGGCCTTGAATTCACAGAAATCCACCTGCCGGGCAGTGGTGGCGCACGCCTTTAATCCCAGCACTTGGGAGTCAGAGGCAGGTGGATTTCTGAGTTCGAGGCTAGCCTGGTCTACAGAGTGAGTTCCAGGACACCCAGGGCTACACAGAGAAACCCTGTCTTGGAAAAAAAAATAAAAAAATAAAAAATAAGAGAGAGGGTCAGGAGTGAGTTCAAGACCAGTGTGGTCTACAAAGAGAGCTAAAGGACACCCAAGGCTGCTACACAGAGAAACCCATTTCAAAAAGGAAAAGAAAAAGAAAGAAAAAAAGAAAACAGAACACTGGTGAGAAAAAGGCTCTTGCTGCCAAGCCTGGTGACCTGAGTTCAGTTCCTGGAACTAACATATTGGAAGGAGAAACTGATTCCTGCAAGTTATCCTCTAACCTAAACACACGTGCACGCGCGCGCACACGTATGCACACATGTGCACACATGTGCACGTACATGCATGTACACACATGCTTACACACGCACACACATGCACATGTACACACGTGTGCACACACGCACATGCATGCACACACATGTATGCACACAAATGCACACGTGCGCGCACACACATTCACACGCACATGAATGCACACACACATACACACACGAGCACACACAGACACACACACCAAATAAATGAGAAAGCAAAACAACGTGGCAGAGCACGTTAGGAACACAGCCCACATTGACCTCTGGGCTCTGCATGTGCATGAACCACAGGCCCAGCCTCACATACATGCATATGACACACAAAACAGCCTGAATGTGAAGCCCTTTTTTTCAAGCCACAGCTTCTTTCCAACTGCACACCAAAGCAAACTGAGAAACAAATATTTGGGTGGGGGCACATGCCATTAATTCCAGCACACAGGAGGCAGAGACAGATCTATTTGTGAGTTTGTGGCCAGCCAGGGCTCCACAGTCAGACTCTGTCTCAAAATTAACGAAATAGAAACATATTCTGGAGGGTCCTTCTTCAGTAAGGAAAACAGGAGCACTTAGCAGGAAATAAGTGAAGACCATCAAAGACTTTTCACAGCGGGCCCCAAAAGAAAGGAAGGAAGGAAGGAAGGAAGGAAGGAAGGAAGGAAGGAAGGAAGGAAGGAAGGAAGGAAAGAAAAAAGAAAGAAAGAAAGAAAATTCAGATAGTCACAGTGGTCATTTATCATCGGCCAAATTGGCAAACATGCCCAGGTGTAAAGGAAGTTGTCCCATGGGGAAGCCAGAAGGGCCGCTTGGGGAGAAGGCAGTCCTGAGCAGTGGGATCTGCTATTCCAGCCCCTCATGTTTCCCACAAAGGAAGAAGAGCAGTAGGGTCAGACAGACCTCCACTGAGCATTCCTGGGTGCAGAAATTAAGCAGACCCTGCAGGACCATTATGTTACAGCTCTGGTGGAGAGTGGGCCCACAGATCCTTTCTGAACAGACAGACCTCCTGCTGCCCGAGCCCCTTCCTGCCTCTCCCTCTCAGCTATTGTTTGATGTTTCTGTGACGGTTTGTGGAAGAGCCTGGTCTATGGCTGACCAGGGACACTAAGCTGGTGTAGACAGTTGGACTCACGTTCTTTTTTTTTTTTTTTTTTTTGGTTTTTTCGAGACAGGGTTTCTCTGTGTAGCTCTGACTGTCCTGGAACTCGCTCTGTAGGCAGGCTGGCCTCAAACTCAGAAATCTGCCTTTCTCTGCCTCCCAAGTGCTGTGATTAAAGGTGTGAGCCACCACCGCCCGGCTTGGACTCACGTTCTAAGGAAGGGCCTGCAGGACCTTGTGGTCAGTGGGAGGAAGCCAGAGCACCCCCAAGAACACTTACTGACAGCTTTGTCTGCCCCCACCCCTCCCATCCTCATTGCTGCCTGAAGTTTGTAGTGTGTGGACATATTTAATTTAGTTGTTTTGTTTTGTTTTTTTAAGTGGTGCAGATTGAATGTTTTGTTTTCTCAAGGGCTTCATGGGAAGATAGCTGAAAATCTAACTCCTGATCCTCAAGTGTCTAGTTTATAGGCCCCTAGAGTAGTAGGAGGTCCCAGACTCTGATGCTCGTTTGGCCCCGCCCCCTGCAGTAGCCTCTTGTTCATTTAACCCCGCCCCCTGCGGTAGCCTCTTGTTCGTTTGGCCCCGCCCCCTGAAGTAGCCTCCTCTTATACAACCCTTGCCAGTGAGTTCTTCTACCAGCAGCCTGTGGCTGCAATCTCACTTTCGTAAAACTGTGCGATCTGGGTAAGGATACAGCCCTGACCCCTCCTTGAGGCTGACAAAAGTTGTAATTGTGGCTCACAGGGAGAGTTTGGACCCTACCCATTCCTTAAAATCTATCATCAAGATAGACAAAATCAGCATGTCCAGGCAAGGGTTTTATTTGCAGCCAATGTGAGCATTTTCAGCAAAAAGAAACTGAGAAAAAAAAAAATCCAAGTCTTGGAATACACTGTGTGGGCCAGAGTGGACCGAACTGCAGGACCTCCCACAGAGGGCTTGGGATGAGCCATATTTGCCTTCTGGGGTGTGACAAACTGCTGCAAAACCTGGAGTTTCCTTACAAAACGGGATGACAAGAGATTAAGACCATCATAGGTGGACACAGAAACCGCAGCATCCTGGTGCTCCTGTCCTGCCTACATCTACCCTCCCACCGTGCCTGTGGCCACAGAAGTGATAATGCACATGGACTCAGGCTACGAAGGTTGCCATGGTTTCTGTCCCACTCTTCCGCATGGATTGCACCTGGCAGTGGGTGAGCCACTGTAGCCTCAGTCCGGCCACACCCTCATGGGAGACCCTGAGCCAAAATCACCCCAGTCTGCCGACTGCCCACTCTCAAACACTGTGTGAGGTAACAGATGTCTGTTCAAGCTCCAGGGTTGTAAGGTCATTTGTTGCCTGGCAATAAAGAGCTGACACACCATCTGCATTGGATGTAATGAAATATGGGAGATGGGCTCATTTTATAGAGAAAAAAGGCATTGTTCACAGTTTGGAGACTGGAGGGCGTGATAATGGCATTTATCCACTCTGTTCTGGTGTGTGTGTGTGTGTGTGTGTGTGTGTGTGTGTGTGTGTGTGTGTGTACGTACGCGTATAACACTCACTCGTTTACACAAGTTAACACACAGCTCCCAGCTTTGCGAGCCCCACCACACAGGCAAGGAAACCGAGGCATAGGGAGGCTGCGGGACTTAATTGTATAACTGGTAAGTGAGAGGGACGAAACGAACTGACGTTAGCAACTGGCTCTGGGTCCACTCTCAGGCTTGCCTGGGGCAAAACCACTTGCTTGGCTGCAGTCTCTCGTCTCCCAAAACGTCCTGCGGACCAGACAGTAGCTGCTGGGCTTTGCTGGCGTCCATCCTGCCCAGCACCAGCGCAAGCCAACCAGAGCGGACCTGCCTCCCCTGCATTGTGATTGGTTCAGGCAGTTCAGTCCTCGCCCAATCATAATGAAATTCTTTTTGCCCGCAGGGCTGCTGGGAGCCCCAGGCTTTTGTTCCTTCTAATCTCTGAGGTTCACATTTGCTGTTTGCGGAGCTAGCAGTGTGTGGAGCGAGGCGAGGGGAGTGCGAAAGCAGAGCTGAGGAAACAGAAGAGAAGCCACACCTGGGGGTGTAAGGTCGAGGCTCTGGGTTGGAGCTGCACACCAAACAAAACAAAAAAGTGGGCCCCTGATCGCCATGCCTGAAACCTGGTTGCTTGACGCTGGCCACACAGTGCCCTGTTTTAGTTTTCTTAACATAGTCAGGTTGGCTTAGAACTCACTCTGTTGCCCAGAATTTAGTACAGTTCTGCCTCTGCCTCCCGAGTGGTTACTGGCCGCATGCCCCATGCCCACCTTACGACTTGCGTTTAAACAGGAAAGGGTCACTCCCAATTGGTGAGGGCTCAGTGGCTTAGGGTAAGCAGCAGTTGTCTGCGAGCCCTAGTCCCCACAGGAGAGGAAAACGTGCCAAGATAACATGGTGGCAGAGGCCGGGCCACCATGGACGTCTGCTGCTTGTTGCCCAGGTGCGTACTCACTTTCTGAAAACGGCTCCCCAGGGTTTCACTGGGCACCCTCATCTTGTCCCCAGACTGTCTTCTCACTCTGCTACCCCGAGCTGGAATCTGTTACCTACAGGCATAGCTCCCCCGAACTGGGGGCTCCTGCTAGTCCCAGGCTCCCAACAGGGGCTGGTGTCCACCACGGAGGCATGCTCAAGAAGCTTCACTGCTAGTCAGTTTGGTTGCAGAGAGCCAATTAGCAGGGACTCCGTTTGCAAGAATTATTTTTCTCACGTATTATCGATGGATTGAGGGGTTGGGAATTAGAGTCGTTAGAGGTGGGGCGTGATTTTGTCCAGCTGGGGTCCCAGATTCTTCTGCTCTTTCCCCTGCAACACCTGTGGGTGCTGACTTTCCTCCTTCCCCTGGTGGCTGCTGGGACTCCAGATACTACATGCCTCTCCATAGTGGAGGACTTCCTGTCTCTCAGCATGTCTCGCCCTGTGCTGCCTGAGGCTACCCCCGCCCCCCCTCACACACACACATTGCTCCCAGCCTTGACCCAGAATCATGAATCAAAATCAATGTTTTCTTTATAACTTAAAAAAGAAGGAAAGAAAAAGAGAAACATGGAAGTCACGTCTGTTCTTCATGGAGAGGGACCGGAAGAGAAGATAACCAATCGGAGGTGGATAAATGGAACCAGAACAGATCGCATATACCTGTGAGAGGGTCAGAAATACGGATAGACATTGATTCATCAGGACCCCAGGACCATCAGAACCATCTCTTTATGAGGTGGGTGATTCTGACCGGCATGCAAGCTGCTTTTGTAAAGGCAATGAATAGAAGACAAGATAGGGCAAACCAGACAAAGATGTCTGTCCCGTTCACCAAAGGCAAATGGCAAGATTTGTGTAATGCCAACATTCCCCAGGAAAAATGGACAGAAAGAAAACCCAATGCTGTGCGGGACGCTTCCCGGAGGCACTCGGGTCTAACCAGAGCTCACTGACACTCACATAATGCACCAGTGAAGGGGAAACAGGTCAAGCCTGCTCTAGCAGCGAGCAGTCACACCTCCCAAATCTGCTTCCTTCCTCCCCGGCAAGAAAGAATTCTAGAACCTTCAGGTAGAAACAGAAGGGTTAAGAATTCAAGGTCACTCTCAGCAATGTAGTAGATCTAAGGCGTCCTAGGCTACAGGACCAAAATACTAATATAATAAAATTAATTAGGAGAAAATAAATGGGGGCTGGAGAGATGGCTCAGCGGTTAAGAGCACTGACTGCTCTTCCAGAGGTCCTGAGTTCAATTCCCAGCAACCACATGGTGGCTCACAACCATCTGTAATGGGATCCGATGCCTCTTCTGGTGTGTCTGAAGACAGTGACAGTGTACTCACATACATACATATAATAAATAAATAAAATCTTTAAAAAAAAAAAAAAAAAGAAAAGAAATGTTTAATCTAAGCAAACAAAGATAAAAAATTGCTAAAATGTTTCTCTCTTTGTTTTTGTTGTTGTTTGTTTTGTTGAAAGAGAGAAAGGATTTCTCACTCTGTAGACCAGGCTGGCCTTGAACTCAGAAATCCACCTGCCTCTGCCTCCCAAGTGCTGGGATTAAAGGCATGCGCCACCACTGCCCAGCTATTTTTTTTTTTCTAGATAGAATTCTACATTGAAAATGTTTTAAAGCCAGGCAGTGGTGGTGCACACCTTTAATTCCAGTACTCAGGAGGCAGGGGCAGCCTGGTGTGCAGAGTGAGTTCTAGGACAGCCAGGGTTACACAGAGAAACCCTGTCTCGAAAAACAAAAAACAAAAAACAAAAAACTGAAAGAAAGAAAAAAGAAAAAAAAAATATTGCTCGAATGTGACAGCACCTGGTGGGGCAGGCCTGTGACCTCAGCACTCACGAGGCAGGAAGACCATAGTCCAAGGCCTGTCTGGGCTACAGAGCAAGACCCATTTCAAAAACAAACAAAAAAAGGCAAGCAACAAGGAGAAAGGATGCTTTAAACATTTAGGGACCAGAGAGATGGCTCAATGCATGCTGCCCACGCAGAGGACCTAAATTCGTCCCCAGGACCTATGCCAGGTAATGCACAAGCTCCTATAATTCCATCTTAAAATGCCAAGGTTCTCTCTTGTCCTGGAAGGCACCGGCACTCACATGCACTTTCTCACCCAAAGACACATATGCACATATTGAAAATAAAGTAAACTGGACCGGGTATGATGGTGCAGACCTTTAATTCCAGAACTCAGGAGACAGGGACAGGTGGACCTCTGGGTTCAAGGCCAGCCTGGTCTACAGAGTGAGTTCCAGGATGGTAGCCATCCAGAGCTACACGGAGAAACGCTGTCTCAAAAAACCAAATAGCAATAAACAAATAAGATAAAAAAAAATAAAGTAAATCTTTAGAATAAGCTAATACATTAATAGTCAAAAGATATTCCATATTAGTAATCATAAGGAAAATGTAGATTATGGTCTCATTGAAATGTCACCCATATCTGTGACCGGGAGTATGATTCATGGTAAGGGGCGTTGGGCTACATGAGCTTTCAGACATTGCTGGTATGTCATTCACAGTGGGAGGTCATCTGGCAATTAGTACAAAGTTAAATGTCCACTTACATATGACCCAGCACTCAGTTCATTTAAGATAAAAGGCACTGGGTATGGTGGGTCACTTGCCATCTGGGCACTGGGGACAGTCAGCAGCTTCATTTAGAAAGGCAAACCTGGAAATGGCCAACAGTCCATCAGTGAACAGTGACTGGGCCGGATATCACCTGTTACACACACAGTTACAACCCACTCCCTCTGCAACCATGGTTGTCCTGAAACTCTCCATGTAGACCAGGCTGTCCTGGCAAACTCACAAAGACCCGCCTGCATCAGCATCTGCCTCCCTCGTGCGGGATTAAAGGTGTGTGCCACCACACCCTGCTATTACTCTTTTTTGGGGGGTGGGGATTATTTGAGACAGAGTCTCCTGTTGTCTTCACTACCCTCAAACTCACTAAGTAGCCAAAGGTGGCCTTGAGCTCCTGATCCTCCTGCCTCCATCCTGAGTACTGGGATCACAGGTTTGTGCCTCTGTTTCTGATTTAATGTATCATCTCTGGTGATGGGGTTCATTTAGATTATCCACCTGCATTTATGATGTAGGCAATTGCTTGGCTGGTTAGCATTCAATACATCAGGAACCACGGATGTGTAGCCTCAAAGACAGTGGAGCACAAAGAGACGTTCTGGCCGGGCAGTGGTGGCGCACGCCTTTAATCCCAGCACTTGGGAGGCAGAGGCAGGTGGATTTCTGAGTTCGAGGCCAGCCTGGTCTACAGAGTGAGTTCCAGGACAGCCAGGGCTACACAGAGAAACCCTGTCTCGAAAAACCAAAAAAAAAGAGAGAGAGAGAGACGTTCTGACTTGTAGGATGCAGCTCTCTTAGTTACTTCATACCTTGTGTCTAATTTCCTTTTGAGCATGCTCAAAGTCCAGGATTGGTCTCATGGCTGGGTTGGGTTGAGACATTCTGCTGCCCTGGGGTGGGGCCCTTCTGTCATTTTAAAAACTGAAGCACTATCATGAAATTAGGGGCCAGGGATTTACACTGGCTTATCAGGGTTTACAGAGCAGGGCTTGGATTGTCTGCTACAACCCCTGCTCCCAGCTCCAGCTCCATGGCTCATGTCTAACCTGACAGAGCAGGGCCTAAGGCTTCTGTTAAAGGGAACAGCATTCAGGTTTGCAGCTGAACGCAGTATGATTTATTATCTGAGGGGTTAGGACAGCAAGTCTTAAGCTATATGTATTTTACTATACATTTTTCAGAATGTACCGATATCAAATGCTCCCAAGGACACGAACAATGAGGATTTTCATTCATTGGCGGTGAGGTTCAGAAACAGTCCACCCAGCTGTTTTGGAAAACAACTTGGCAATTTGTGACAATGGAAGAAAAAATGTCTGGCCACACAACTCAGAAAACCCTCTTAGGAGTTTTACCCAAATTATTGGAAAACATGTCCACACAAAACCTCAGTAATGTTTATTCATGATGACCAGAGGCTAGAGGGAGTTCTCCTCAGTCAGTGGATGAACACACCCAGGTTTTTCTGGTCCAGGGACTGTGATAACCAGGAACCAATGTTGGCTTGGGGCCTGGGGAATCTTAGATGTATACTTCCCAGGGCAATAAGTCAGTTGCAAAGGCCACCCACCATGTAATTCCATTTATAGGGCATTCTAGAAAAGGCAAAACTATACAGCAACGACCTCAGAGGACTTGAGAGGGGGATGGATTGAGCAGGTGAGCAGTGACAGTGTCCGCAGGGTGTGGAAGTGCTCTGGGTACTGGTGTAATGATGAATGTCTTACACTACATTCATTAAGCTCTGCCGAGGGGCCTGCGCATGTGGCCTAGGAACAAAGTGCTTGTGTGGCACATGGCTAGGCCTATGTTGCCATCACTGTACCAAACAAAAACCAAAACAAGGAAACACACTCAGGATCAGAGAGTCAATTCCACAACTCAGGTACGGTGGCACACACCTGTAATCCCAGCACTTGGGCCGAAACAGACAATCACAAGATTAAGACCAGCCTGGGCTACATAGCAAAACCCTACCTCAAACACATGCGCGCACACACACACACACACACACACACACACACACACACACACACACACACACGGAAGGGGGGGCAGAGAACAGACAGACAGAGAGCATGCATTTTTAGAAGAGACAGGATCCCAGGATGGAACTCAGACAGTAACAGGAGAATCTGGCTGCATCAGGAAATGCACTCAGCTCCTTGCTGAAAGGGAGGGCTGACCTCACTGAAGGGGAAGTAACCTCAGAAGCTGAAAATTACTGGAATGTAACAGCAAAGGAAACTGCAGAGACGTTGACTCTAGCAGTAAAATTATCCACAAGTTTGGCCCAAACGGTGTCCACTACACCTGCATTTAGAACTTCCAGGCAGAGCCTGGGGCTAGAGTAATGAGGGCAGGGAGGGAGGGCTTGCTTAGCAGATGCTGCAGGGCTGCACACAGGGGAATACTGGCATGTATGCAGATACACAGGGTAAATACACACACTAACACTAATACTCTAAGCTAGATCTCCTGCTCCTGGCAGCTGGGAGCGTCCAACATCCATCCAGGACACCCAAGACCTTTGGGGAAGACTTGTCTGAACCATGTTATCCAACCACCAGGGGATCCTGAACTGTCCTTCCACGCCCTGGGAGCCCCAGGACCCACCACACCACTCATCCATCCTCCATGGGACATAGATGGCTCTGACCTCTCTTTGGGTTGGTTCTACTGCCTGAGTTCTGAGATGTTCTCTGGGCTGGGTTTCTGGGTTCCATAGAGTAGTGCCAGGTATTTCCTGGGAGGCCTGGGGAGAATCCATCAGTCAGGGTTGGCTGCACACCTTCCAGGGTGGCCCCTTCTGGAGTCCTGGAATGCAGAAGTGATCGTGAGGCCTTGGCCCATTAGTATCAGTATGGAAGCTAGGAGGGAGCACCCAGGAGGGAGCACCCAGGAGGGAGCATCAGCACCCATCTACCGAGCAACGGGCCCTAAAAACAGTGGACGATCTTTATGCTTTAGTAGGAATGGATATCAGCTCTAGGGCTGGAAGTTGGCTCAGTTAAGAGCACTTGCTGTTCTTACAGAGAACCTGGGGTGGATTCCACGCACCCACATGATAGTTCACAGCCATTTCATAATTCCCATTCCCTGAGATCTAATGCTCTCTTTTGACCTCTGTAGGCACCAGGCACACAACATGCACAGAAATACAAACAAGCAAAATACTAAAATAAATCTAAAATGATGATTAAAAAAAAAACAAAAACCCAAACTAGTATCTGGGACTGGAGAGATGGCTCAGTGGTTAAGAGCACTGACTGCTCTTCCAGAGGTCCTGAGTTCAATTCCCAGCAACCACATGGTGGCTCACAACCATCTGTAATAGGATCTGATGCCCTCTTCTTGTGTGTCTGAAGATAGCGACAGTGTACTCATATAAATAATAAATAAATAAATCTTTTTTAAAAAGATTAAAAGAATCAATTTTGTTACGATCATTTACCAGAATTTTAAAAGCACCCGTGGTGGCTCACAAACATCTTTAACTCCAGTTCTAGGGTACCCGATGTCCTCTTCTGTCCTACATAGGCTCCGGCAGGCACGTGTGTAGAGCACACAAACTCGAACAAGCATACACACATACTCATAACAAAAAATAGTCTTGGCTGAGGATATGGCTCCGTGGATAAAGTGCTTACTGCATGAACTTGAAGACCTGAGTTTGCATTTCCAGAACCTTCTACAGCCATCCGCAGCACTGTCTATACAGGCTCTGAAGGCAGGACAGGAGAATTCCCAGAAGCATATGCAATGGCCAGCAACAAAGAGATCCTGTCAACAAGGCAGAAGACGTCCTAACACGTATGTGTATGTGCTCGCTCGCTCTCTCTCTCTCTCTCTCTCTCCCTCCCCTCCCTCTCCCCTCTCCCACCCCCGCCCCTATCCTCTCCCATCCCTTCCCCCTTCTCTCCCCCCTCCCCCTCTCGCATTCACTTTTGAACCCCTTCTTGGAAGGTTGAAGAAGGAAGGTCAAGGTCATTCTTATTTCCATAGCAAGCACTCTGGTTATGCAGGACGCTGGCCACCACACAGGTGGCGTGCCAAGAGCTGCATGGCTTTGAGGTTAACCCGACTGGTGATGAAGGACAGGGAAAAGGATTGGTACGTAAGCACACGTACATGCAGACTCGCGCGCACACTCGCACATGCGCACATGTGTACAGGAAAGCTGGGATCGGGCGGACCCACTCTGGGGAAGATGCACCACAGCAGGGTTAACTAATCTCGGCAGGGCGACTCTGCAGGGGAGCAGTCTAGAGTTTCAGACGCCTGGGAGGAGGAAGCTGGGATTGATCTGATCGTTTCTGCTGGTTAGTCATTCATATCATCTATACTTGGACTAGGGTAGGCTTTGACATCTCTCTGAGCCCCAATTGGGGAAGGCAGTGGCATTTCCATGAGTCTGAGGCATTGGAATCCTTGACATGGCTGTGCTCATGTCAAAAACACATTCACCCAAGACCTCATCCACTCCCCACTGTGGTGTCCCCAGCTGCTGGGGATGCTGCTGTCACAGGCTCATGGATCAGTCAAGAGGCTCTGCTGCTGCTGCATAATGAGTGGCCCCAAATAATTTAATTGCTTTAATAATTTAATTGTATTTTATGCCCATTGGTGTGATTCCCAGGAACTGGAGTTGCAGACAGTTGTGAATTGTCATGTGGGTGCTGGGAACTGAACCTGGGTCCTCTAGAAGAGCAGCCAGTGCTCCTAACCAGTGAGCCATCTCTCCAGCCCCAAATTAGAACTTCTTAATTTCTTTTATTTTAATGATTTATTGTCAGTGTATGTGTTTTATTTAAAACAAAACAGACAACTGAGCCTGCTGGCACTGTCCCATAACCCCAGATACTCAGGAGGTTGAGTCAGGAGGATTGCAAATTCAAGGCCAGCCTGGGCTACATAGAAAGAGCCTGTCTCGCCAGGCAGTGCTGGCGCATGCCTTTAACCCCAGCATTTGGGAGGCAGAGGCAGGCGGATTTCTGAGTTCAAGGCCAACCTGGTCTACAGAGTGAGTTCCAGGACAGCCAGGGCTACACAGAAAAACCCTGTCTCGAAAAACCAAAAAAAAAAAAAAAAAAAAAAAGTACAGTAAGAAAGAGGCTGTCTTTATTACACTCTGGGAATCCTGAGTATGGACTTGGCTAGAACTTAATAAATCTTGTTTCAAATCTGGCTCAAGGAAGGACGGATGGAAGGAAGGACAGACAGACCTATCTCAGGAATAAACAGCTGGAAATTGAGAAGATGGCACAGAGAGTAAGGTGCCTACTGAGCAAGAATTGAATACCCAGAACCTACATGTGAAGGCTGGGTATGGCAGCAGATATCTGAACCCCAGTGCTGGAGTTGGGGGGAGACTTGAATTCCCAGGGCTTGCCTGTCCAATCGGTCTAGTTGAATTGAAATTGAGGAGCAGCAAGCTCAGTAAGAATCCTGTCTTAAAAGTAATACATAAAAATAAGGGGGGCTGGAGAGATGGCTCAGCGGTTAAGAGCACTGACTGAGGTCCTGAGTTCAATTCCCAGCAACCACATGGTGGCTCACAACCATCTGTAATGAGATCTGGTGCCCTCTTCTGGTGTGTCTGAAGATAACGACAGTGTACTCACATAAATTAAATAAATCTTTAAAAAAAATAAAATAAAATAAAAAAATTAAAAAAAATAAGGGGCAGAGGGCTGGAGAGACGGCTCAGCAGTTAAGAGCACTGGCTGCTCTTCCAGAGGTCCTAGTTCAATTCCCAGCAACCACATGGTGGCTCACAACCATCTGTAATAGGATCCGATGTCCTCTTCTGGGGTGTCTGAAGACAGCGACAGTGTACTGACACATAAAATAAATAAATCTTAAAAAAACAAAAAAGTGTAGAGGGATGAAGAAGCATCAGCCATCCACCTCTGGCTTCTGAATGCTCTGAATATATCCCTCGCACACCATGGAACAGACTGGCCTGGTGCTGCAGCCTGTAGCTCCAGCAATTAGAGAAGCTAAAGCAAGAGGACCCAGTTCAAGCCCAGCCTGGGCTACACACTGAGGACAGTTAAGTTTGTGGCCAGCTGAGCTGCAGTGAGATCCTGTCCCAAGAAACAAACAGCAAAACAATAACCCACAGCTCAAATGTCTCCCCTGGCCTCAAACACTTTCCTTTCACTTTGTTCTGACCAATATGAACCTGGTTTTTATGCAGGGCAGCGGTGGCACACACTTACCCCCAGCACTAGGGAGGCAGAGGCAGGCAGATCTCTGAGTCTGAGGCCAACATGGTTTACAAAGTGAGTTCCGGGACTACAGCCAGGGCTACACACACACACAAACAAACAGCAAAAATAGATAAATAAATAAATAAATAGATAGATAGATAGATAAGTAGAAAGAGAGGATAAAAAGAAAGAAAGAAAAAAAAGAAAATCGAAAAACAGAACAGGCTTGAGCCAGGGGGTATCGAGCACAGAAGGTATCGAGCACAGGGGGTATTGAGCCCTGCTGTATTGACAGTGATGAAGGGTTAGAATGTCACCCTATCCCAAGTCTGGGCCTGATCACCTCTTTAAGGAGCACTTGATGATCTCTGCTGAGCTAGTAGTTTGCTCTTGCAAAATAAAACTAAATAAAATTAAAAATGCCTTGATGTGACCATGTCATCTTATAAATATACATTCAGGGCTGGCTTTGGCTGTGGTGGAGCAGGGGCATCACCAAAGCCAGTGCTCCAGGCCTGAAAAGGATTGGATGAATTTCATTTTCTGGATTTGGGGATACAGATTCCACTTCAGAGGTTCGAGTCCATCCACTACTAGCTTATCTGCCTGTCCGTCCGTCTTCTGTCTGTCTATACTATCCTTTGCCCTGCCTTCCTCCTCAGATGCCCTACTTTGTCCAAGACGTTCCGGCAGCCCAAGCTGACCTAGCCGCTCAGTACACCACCATCAGGCAGATGGTCCAAGTTGAGTCCCAGTGACCAAGGCTGTCCCTCACATCACAGGCCAGGGATCTTCAGCCAGGCTGGGGTCCCAGAAGCAACATAGTGTGAGCCAGGGTTGGTGCTGAAGGTTCGAGTCTTAGCTTCTGGGGCTGGGGCCTCAGTATCTATCTCTTCATGTTGCTGCTTAGCTGTGTAGACTCTTGTCTGTAACGTATCTTTAAAAAATTTTAAATGTATTGATTCCCAGGACAGGTTTCTCCCTGTAGCCCTGGCTATACTGGGACTTACTCTGTTGACCAGGGGCTGGCCTCCAACTCAGAGAGATACACCTTCCTCTGCCTCCAGAGGGGTGGGATTAAACGTGTGTCGCCACTGACCGGCTTATTTTTTGTTTTTTGTGTTTTGTTTTGTTTAGAAAGGGTCTCACTATGTAGCTCTAGCTGGCCTGAAGTTTACTCTGTAGACCAGGTTGGCTTCAAACTCAAGAGATCCACCTGCTCCTGCCTCCGGAATGCAGTCACACCCAGTTCTTTAAATGTCTTTAAATTATTTTGTTAATGTGTGTTTGTCTAGGTAAATTTATGTGCACCAGTTTTTGCAAGAGCCCAGAGGCCAGAAAAGGGCAATGGGGTCCTCTGGAACTAGAGTTACAGGTACTGAGAACTAGGTTCTCTGCAAGGGCACTACCTGCTCTTAATCTCTCTCCAGTTCCACCAACGCCCCCAACCCCCCACTTATTTTTTAAAAAAAATACAAGGTCTCAAGAAGGCCTGGCTGAATTCACTGTATATATAAAAGTGACCTTTGAACTGATCCTGTCACCTCCCCTTGAGTTGCTAAATTCATGTGGTTCGGGGAACTCTGGAACCTAGCGCCAGGCAAGCACTCTGCTTCAACATGTATTGAAAATCATCTCCAGAGCCTCATCACCCCACTGTTCGCACTGAGCCACTCAGTCCCATGGCCCTCACCCTGCACCATGTGCTAACAGCATCTTAGGATAACCAGTCTGTCCAGGTTCACCTATGTGGTAGTGTCTGGCCAAGTGTCATTCCTTTCTTCCTTGCGTGGCTCGACTGTTAAGACATCTAGGTCACTTCTATCTGTAGGCTTATCAGGGGTACCATTGCAGTTCTTTACTTGTTCCTCAACTGGAGAGGAACAAAGTTGATCCGTCCACTTGGTAACTGAGGAACTGCCAACCATGTACATGAGCTGGTTCTGCCCGCCCTTCTCACCAACACTTCTATACAGAAGGCCCTTCGTTGAGGCTCTGCCTGTTGACTTCTGGCCTAATTCCTCACCCCTGTGAGAAACTTCCCTGTGGAGGCTGTTGACAGGGAGCAATGGTGGACAATCTGCTCCATGCATAGCTAGCTTTAAATTGGGGGTACAGTATGCTAACACAGTCCAGGCTTTCTGCTGCTAGGCAACCAGACAACTCTACCCTACCCCACAGCCCTGCCCCCAAACAGGAAGACAATGGTCAGTTTCTGCAGCACTTTTATTTTTCTTTACACAATGACGTGTTGCTGGGGCCTAATGTTCTCACTGAACAGTAGAAAACCAAAATTTGTCATTTCTTAAAGAATTGAGTACAAAAAACCTTACATAAATTAAAAGGATGAATACATTTACAGGTGTCAATGCAAACGTTCCCAACTCAAGGCAAGTAACAACCCATGGCTGTCAGGAGGGAAAAAACCAGAACGGAAACTGGGTCCTAAGGCTCGGACTTTCCCACCCTGTTGGACTGGCAAGAAGGAAGTGGTAACTGGGTCAGAAACCCTTGCCAGCCTCGGGAAATCCTGGAAGTCTGCTGTCGGTTAATACCCTGCACAGATCACTCCGTGGTGCTCAGAGATCCACTAGGCTGGGGATTTCTCTTCCACAGCGTGCTCTCCCCAGCCACCAAGTGACCGAGCCACATGAACTAAGGACTAAATCAAGATATGCACAGGGTATTAAACATATACCAAGGGAACAATTAACTTGAATACAAGGTCAAAAATCAGCAACAAGTTCTACGATCCAGTGCTGATATCAGATACAAGCTTCAAGGACAAATTTCTTTTCAAAGGCTTATTCCAGTTTCATGAGGCTAGCATGAGGTGTGTACATTTGCCAGGGCAAATCGATACTTCAGAATCAGCTCATGCAGCAGATGCCTGGCACCTGCTCAGTCCATCTAGAAGCATTTGCGGTGGACGATGGAGGGGCCCGACTCATCGTACTCCTGCTTGCTGATCCACATCTGCTGGAAGGTGGACAGTGAGGCCAGGATGGAGCCGCCAATCCAGACTGAGTACTTGCGCTCAGGAGGAGCAATGATCTGCAGAGGAAAAACACGGGAGTGATCACTCTTGTCCTTCCTGTGGGTCCCACCTCCCAACCACAGGCCCTAGGCCTGCTCAGGGCCAGGTGGAAGCCATTTATTTACCTTAATCTTCATTGTGCTGGGTGCTAGGGCTGTGATCTCCTTCTGCATCCTGTCAGCAATGCCTGGATACATGGTGGTACCACCAGACAGCACTGTATTGGCATACAGGTCTTTGCGGATGTCCACATCACACTTCATGATGGAGTTGAAGGTGGTCTCATGAATGCCGCAGGACTCCATGCCTAGGGGACAGAGGTCATTTACACACTGCATTCTGGGTTCCATCCCTTCCCAGCTAAGAGCCCGCTGGCTCCCGAGTCCGGTTCTGGACACCTACCCAGGAAGGAGGGCTGGAAGAGCGCCTCTGGACACCGGAACCGCTCATTGCCGATGGTGATCACCTGCCCGTCAGGCAGCTCGTAGCTCTTCTCCAAGGAGGAAGAGGAGGCAGCAGTAGCCATTTCTTGCTCAAAATCCAGGGCAACATAGCACAGCTTCTCCTTTATGTCACGAACAATTTCCCTCTCAGCAGTGGTGGTAAAGCTGTAGCCCCGTTCAGTCAGGATCTTCATGAGGTAGTCTGTCAGGTCCCGGCCAGCCAGGTCCAGACGCAAGATGGCGTGGGGAAGGGCGTAGCCCTCATAGATGGGCACTGTGTGTGTGACCCCATCACCAGAGTCCATGACAATGCCAGTGGTGCGCCCAGACGCATACAAGGACAGCACCGCCTGAATGGCCACGTACATGGCTGGGGTATTGAAGGTCTCAAACATTATCTGCAGTAAGACAAAGAGCACCTCAGTGAGTGAGTAGCAGGGACCCAGAGCCACCCACACCCACACACTACATGCTGCATGCCACAAATGTGATGTGTGAAGGAAAAAAAGAACAGAACGCAAGCAGAAACGCAAACAGAAACCTGGAGGCTTCAGGGAGGAAATGCCAGGAGAGGAGGAACAGAACCCTGGAAACACCAAAGAAACGCTTGAATGTCAAGAAATGAAGCAGACCAGAAAATGACTCGTCACACTCAAGGGTAGGCAGGGCCCGGGCTCCAGCATACCTGCGTCATCTTCTCTCTGTTAGCTTTGGGGTTCAGGGGGGCCTCGGTCAGAAGCACCGGGTGCTCCTCAGGGGCCACACGTAGCTCATTGTAGAAGGTGTGGTGCCAGATCTTCTCCATGTCATCCCAGTTGGTGACAATGCCATGCTCGATAGGGTACTTCAGGGTCAGGATCCCTCTCTTGCTCTGGGCCTCGTCCCCCACGTAGGAGTCCTTCTGGCCCATGCCCACCATGACGCCCTGCGAGAGAAAAGGCCGGTCGGACTCGCCCCACCCACCGCGCACCCAGAGAGCACAAGGAAGTCCATTCCTCTCCACCAACCTGGTGTCGGGGGCGCCCGACGATGGACGGGAATACGGCCCTGGGGGCGTCGTCGCCAGCAAAGCCAGCTTTGCACATGCCGGAGCCATTGTCAATGACGAGTGCGGCAATTTCTTCTTCCATTGTGATCTGTGCAAGAAACCGCGGCGTCAACGCAGCCCTCAGCCCACTCGAGCACTCGGCCACCACCGAGCCAGCCCGGAGGAGCGCAGTGCGCCCCCCCACACCCCGTCCCCAGGGCGGCTCCAGGGTCCGCGTAACCGTCCGCAACCGGCAGGCCCCGTTCGGAGGCGGCGCGGAGGGGCCCCGCCCTGCCCCCACCGGATCCCGAGCCGCGGCTGCATAACCAGGCCCACCCGCCAGGCGCCCTGGGCTTCGCGGCGGGGATAGCAGGAAGGAGTGTGAGCCACTGGGCCGGGCTCGGGGAGCGAGGCGAGCGGGCCGCTTACCGGCAAAGGACGGGGCAGCGGAGCAGCAGAAAGAAGAGCAGTGTAGGCTGGCGGCGGAGTGTGAGACCGAGCGCGGCCTCCCCCGCCGCTATTTAAGCGGGAGCGGGCCGCGCGCGCGGGCGGGGGCGCGCGCGGCCCCAGAACATGTCCATATATGGCGATCTTTCCGAAAGCTGGGCGCCCATTGGCCCGCCCGCCAGGGACACGTGGGGCCCGGGCCCGCCCGCCCAGAGCCCGCGCCGCCGCCAACGGCCCCGCCCGCGCCGCCCCCGCGCGCTCGCGACCCCCGGAGGCCCCGACTCTCCCTCGCGGGGGTCTCGGCGAGTGGCGTGCGTTCGTGCGTGCGATCGGCCCTGCCCTGCCCCGGGACTGCTGCGCAGCAGGGAGGGCCCGGGCTGCGCCCCGAAACTGCCAAGCCCGGGGCTGGCCGCGCCCCGATCTGGGGTGAGTCCCGTGGCCCCCGCCCCTCTGTGAATTCTGCGCCCCGCGCGCCCCCCAGGAGCTTCCCCTACAGCCTCCGAGTGTAGCTGGGCCGCCGCAGCCGGTGCCTGGCTGGGGACGGGCTGGCAGGGTCCCTGGGGGTCCGGGGAGCGGCCATCACATCCCAGTCACGTGGGAGGGGGTCACCCCTTCTTCCACTCCAGCCACGTCCGCGTAGGCCCTTCCACTGGAGGAGGGGTCGTCTACGGGGTTGGGTATCCGTGGACATTATTAATGGAGGTGGTGGTGTGAGTGGGCATTGTGTTATGCTGGTCTCCTGGGGACACTGTAGGGAAACTGAGGCAGGAAAAGTCTCCTTTCAGGATGTTCAAGCCCCGCCCCCGTATGGGTCAGCTGGCGAGACTCCTCTCCCTTGATTATGAAGTCCGGGTCAAACTGGTTTTGGGCACAAAATGCCTAGGCCTTAGTCCCCTGCGGACTGGCGTGGGGGGCGGGCATCGCTGCCCTTCTCCCCGCGAGACGGCTCTGGGAAACCTGTCACCCTTAGCAGGGTCGTGCTCTACTTTCCAGTGCTCCTTCCGCTTTGATGGCGCCTGGAGGGAAAGCTGGCACGGTAGCTAACCCGGTGTATTTGTAAGCTTCTGGAATTGTTCAGTGTGGAACTAGGCGGAGGGGGAGCAGCGAGGTGAGGGACGCCAAGGTCACGGGGCACAGAGCTTGATTCTAGCAGGTGGGGGTGTGCCACGCGCCACCAGCCCCCACTCGGGCGCCCTCTGTGCGCGCTCAAGTCCTGCAAGGTCAGCTCCCCATCTGAGAGGTGAACACGAGACTCAAGAGGTCCGAGCAGCCTGCCCTGCTTACCTGCTGGCCACAAACCCGTGCCAACCTCAGTCACCTCGTACAACACTAGAAAGAAGGGCGCTGAGCCTGCGGGGACCCTGATTGTACAGAGGTGGCTGTCAAATGTGAGCACCACCCAGGAGGGGGACGCAGGGCTGGACCCCCAGCATCAGCCTACACGGGCTAACAGCGGGGGCCTCCACTTGTAGATGGGGGGTCCCAGGAAGTGAGAGACGTGGGGAAAGTGTTAGGTCTCGAGAAGCGCTCTCCCCTAGTGACCATCCCTCACACGCCCATGGCTACTCAACAAGAAGTCCCGCCGGGGGCCTGGGTCAGACCCCGGCTTTCTCTAGGACGCCTTTGTCTGCGTGCGTGCAGAAGGCGTTGCGAGCACGGAACGGCCTTGTAAGGCCGGCTTCCCTCCGACGCCGGCCAGCGGGGGCGCCCGTCCCGCGGCGGGACCAAGGTGCGGCTCAGGTGTGCGGTTGGGGGCAGGGGCGACGGCGCGCGGCCATATTTGGCGATTTCGACCCGCGCTCCGCCCGCCGCCGGGAGGCCAGCGGCCGCCCTGAGTCACGGGGGCGGACGTAACGGACGGGGCGCCCGGCCGCGCTCCTCGCCTTATTTAGTCAAGCAGGCTACCCATTGGCCCGCGGGACAAAGGCGGTCCCGGCCGGTGCGCGCGGAGACCCTCGGCTGTGCGCTCGGGCTCAGACGCCGCACTCCCCGGGGACGGCGGGGGAGGGGTAGCCCCGCGGAGCCGAGCCGCAGCCCGGCCTCTACCCGGGCAAGGGAGCAGGCACCGTGATTGTTTTGCAGCTGGGCAGTGTGAGGCCTCGCCCAAGGTCAGGTCCGGGCCGTTCCAGCCTGCGGTGGAAGTGGGCAGCCCCACCCTCCTGGAGCAGGAACTGAGAATGCCTGGCTTCCGCGAGCCTGCAGGCCAGGGGCAGCGACTGCAGGTCGCCAGAAGTGGGCGTGTCTCCCGTTGTAAAGAAAGACCCAGACTAGAGAAATGATAAAAAATGTTTTTCCGTGCTGGCTTTGGTCAGTTTTTATTGTGTCGCTGATGCATCTTATTTCATATTTCGGTCGTTTAGTGATAAGAAAACCGCAGTTGATGAGGTGAAGAGTTAGGGAGATATAATGCAGGGTGGCTCCACCCCTGACACCATCCCAGGTGTTCCCAGGTGTTCCCTGGAACCTGTCAGTTCCTTATCCCCGCGGCCACTTCGGATATTCTCTGGACTCCTGGTCACCTCTGTACTTGTTACCTCGTTCCTCCAGCTCCTGCCCCACCCACCTGGGCACTTCCTACTCACTTCCTACGTATAAGGCAAATGGAACTAGAGATTTGGTCCTGGGCCTCCACACTTCGTCTCTGCTGTTCCTGCCGTCAGGGCTGTCAGCCTAACCTTGGAACAGAAGAGACTGAAAAGCTGTGAGTCTCAGGTCAGGTTTGGAATGTACACCAGAGTTAACATTACAGTGTAATGGGTGAACTCCTCCGATGTCTTCGAAACTTCTGTAAGCCTAAAAACCCATAATAAAAAGGGAAATGCAGAGCCAGTGGTGGCACACGCCTTTAATCCCAGCACTTGGGAGGCAGAGGCAGGCAGATTTCTAAGTTCGAGGCCAGACTGGTCTACACAGAAAAACCCAGTCTTGAAGAAGAAAAAAAAAGGAAATGCAAAATCTAAATACCCTGAGTCCATGTTCCTTTCTAGGCCTTTGCAGATACATCAGATGCAAGCGGGGATTTCCTGTCTGCCCAGTGCCAGGAGGCACACGAACAGAACTGGCCTTTCCACAGGAAGGGGGGCAATAAACTGAGGGTGAGACAGAGCCAGGTTCAGCCTCGGGTGGCAGAACCCAGGGCACGTAACAACCATGAAGGTCAGGGTTCTGCTGGGCACCCTGAGCACACCACATGAAACACAGTATATTGGCCAAGGGAGAGCCTCCCGCCCTTGGGTGGGACATCTGCCCAGCTGAGGAGATTCCCAACTGCTCCAGGGTGTTAGCAGCAGCTTAGTACAAATGTGTCAGACCTGAGGCTCTTCTAGACAGGACTGCCTGCCTGGCCCTTGGCCTGCTCTCAAGGATATGCTCACCCTCAGGCAACTGAGGCTCCAAAAAGAATAATTCAACCTTAGCTGGGTGTGGTGGCCCACACCTTAGAGTCCATTACTGTAGCAGCAGAGGCAGGCAGATCTCTGCCGAGTTCAAAGCCAGCCTGGTCTACACAGTGACTTTCAGAACAGCTGGGGCTACATAGAGAAAACTGTCTCAAAAAAGAGAATGGCTCTCCTCCCAGGGCCTTGCTCCCTTATTGTCCCCACAAGGCGGCTCCACAGCCCAGGGATCAGCTGTTTATCACTGCTGTTGTGAAATGTGTGGTAAGCGGTCCCAAAAAGTGCGTGGAGGACTGGCTGCTGCCTCCTGAGAGACCTGCACCTCCTAAAGCTGATATTCCCCTTGCAGCTCTTATTCCCCTTTCTGCACAACAAAAGACGGATCCTGCAGCCAGCCCTAGTCCTCTGCCCAGCCCCTCTGGCTGTGCCCGCCTGGGCTCCACAGCGTGCCCCTCCTCTCATCTTAGCAGGCTGGCCCCCACAGTCAGGTCTGCATATCCCCTTTTCCTTGGTTGCTAACGCTGCCTCACCTCAAGCTCTGAGCCGCTCCATCCCTGCTCACTGCACCTTGGCTCCACTGACTGGCTTCCACCGCTGCCCCTGAGTTACCTGACTGTCCCCGTCCCCACCCCCAGGCCCATGGACTAGAGGCTTCTGGTTATACCCACTCAGTAACCACAGATGAGGCTGGACACCCGTGCGCAGGGCAGGAAGCCAGCTCTGGAGAAGGAGGCAGAGTGAGCAAGGCCTGGCCAACCAAGAAAGTGGGGCAGATTCAGTTCCCACTTCCATCCTGACCCCAAAACGCAGGGTTTGGAGCTGTGAAGAAAGAATCCCGTTCTTCATTCTTCCCTTCCCCTATTCCAAGCTCATCAGCTCTAGGGATCACAGATAGGCAAGGAGCAGCTACCCAGCTGAGGGTTCAGGAAAGCCCTCCTGCCTACAGAGCTAGTATGGGTCAGGGCCAGTGTACCGCCCTCAGGAATGGACACAGCATCTGACTGGGAACCAGGTCAGGGCTGGACAAGGGCAGAATGCTGGTGCTCTGGACCTTCTGTGTCCTGCCACTACCCCACCTGCTACAGCCATCGTGCACTAATGGAGGTAGGCAGAGGCTAGGCTGGAGAGGCTAGTTCTGCAGGTCATTCTGACCCTACCATTGCCCTCCCGGGGTGGGGGTGGGGAGGTTGGTCAGGGGAGGAAGGTGTGACTGGGACGAGCCCAGTGGAAGCGTTGTCTGGGTTGTCCCAGCTTGCACTCCCAGGCTAAATCCAGTCTGGCCCATTATGATAGTGAGCAGCCCATTCGTTCCCCTGCAAACCTCTCACCACCCGCATCATCGGAGCTCAGTCCACGCTCCCCTTCGCTCATTGGGTCAGCACATGAGGCTGAGAAGCCTGTTTTCAGAGGACACAGTGGGGTGGGTGGTCGGGAGTGCGGAAAGGCCACCTCAAGCTTTAGGCAGGAGGAAAGAGCCACCTGCTCCGGCTTTCCCTCCCCTTCCGGAGACCTAAGCCTGGGCGGAGCAGGAGATGCAGGGCCAGTACTACACTCGCAGCTGTCCCGGGTAGTCAGCCACTGGGGCGGTGACCTGGGGGTTCGAGCCTGGGTACAGGGCCCAGCAGATGGCGCCCCTGGCATGGGCCCTGTGGAAGGCAGGTCATTGGCGGCCAGTGTCATTCCCATGTGGACCGCCAGGTGGGTCCTGCTACTGTCACTTAGGAGTGCAGAGCACCTGCGGTTCCAAGTCCTCCTTACCTCAAAGTCCAAGAGGGACCAAGGAAACTAGTAACCAGGCAGGGCCAGGGCGGACCCACCTCTGAGTCATCTCCGATAGAGGAACCCAGGCAGGGCTGCGGCCAAGCAGCGGGTGACCTCAGCTGGTGCTGACGCACGGGGAGGAGGTGGGGCTGGGGCAGCCAGCACCCAGAACAACAGATGAGGAAAGAACAGATTCACTGCCAGATAGGACCAGCCCATCGGATGTCCGGGAGCAGATACTCACAGAGACCCCAAAGTACAGACGCCGCATGACCTGGTGTGTCTGTTTACTATTGTGGGAGGTACGCTCCCGGCTTTCCTGCCTTGTACCTCCTGGGTGTCACTGGGTCATACCATCGCTGAGCCACCTAACAACTGTCATTTCTAAGAAAAGGAAAAGGGTGGATCTGAGTAGAGAAGGTAGGTACAGGCCACAGAACAGGAAGTGGCTCAGATTCAGGGTTAGAACTCTGAGGCATCTCCCCCCCCCCCCCAGGAGTCAAAGGTTTTAGTTTTAAATTCCACCTCTTTTGTTTTTGTTTTTTGAGACAAGTTCTTGCTGTGCAGTTGCTCTGTAGACCAGGCTGGCCACAAAGTCATATTAAACTCTAGGATTAAAGGTTGTTACCACCCCTCCTCATTGTCTTGTTTTGTTTTGAGAGAGAGGGTTTCTCTGTGTAGCCTTGCCTGTCCTGAAACTTGCTTAGTAGACCAGGCTGGCCTCAAACTCGGAGATCCACCTGCCCCTGCTTCCTCAGTGCTGTGATTACAGGTGTACACCAACACATCTGTCTTGAAAGTTTTCATTTTTAAACTTTATTTTGAAGTAATGTCAAATATGACTGTTTTAAAACACGTTGTAACTAGCAGCTTAGGTTCTCTGTTTCTTGTCATTTCAGAGCCATTTACAAGGTGGTCCAGCATAGCACTCTGCCTTTCAGCACAACGGTCAAGAAACCATCCATGATAGTAGCCTACAGGCTGTATGTCAGGGGTGACTTTTGTCCAATAGTATTCTTGAGCATTTATAGATATAACACAGGATCGTTGCATTTTATTGCCCTAAGCACTCAAACTTTTAATTCCCACGACCTCTCATTCTGTGACTATTCATACAATTAGCTACAGGGGATGAGAATGCAGCAGGTAGCCAGTGCCAGGACCGAGAGATGACTCAGCAGATGGGAAGAGCTGCTCTTCCGGAGGACCTGGGTTTAACTGCCATCACTCATCCTGGGAGACTCACCACTACCTGTTACAACAGCGCGCACGCACACACACACACACACACACACACACACACACACACACACACACACACGATCTTTTAAATCAGAGAACAAGCCAGTAAGTAACACTCCATGACTTCTTTCTTATTTTATGCTTTCCTGTTCCTTCCTTGATTCCTGCCCTGACATCTCTGGATAAAGGCCTACAAGTTGTGAGTTGAAATAAATTCCTCCCTCCCCTTTTGGTCATTGTACTGGCTGGTGTTGTGTGTCAACTTGACACAAGCTGGAGTTACCACAGAGAAAGGAGCCTCCCTTGAGGAAATGCCTCCATGAGATCCAGCAGTAAGGCATTTTCTCAATTAGTGATCAAGGACGGAGGGCCCCTTGTGGGTGGTACCATCCCTGAGCTGTAGTCTTGGGTTCTATAAGAGAGCAAGTTGAGCAAGCCAGGGGAAGCAAGTCAGTAAGCAGCATCCCTCCATGGCCTCTGCATCAGTTCCCGCTTCCTGACCTGCTTGAGTTCCAGTCCTGACTTCTTTAGTGATGAAGAACAGCAATGTGGAAGTATAAGCTGAATAAACCCTTTCCTCCCCAACTTGCTTCTTGGTCATGGTACTTGTGCAGGAATAGACACCCTACGTCAGTCATGTTGTTTATCACAGCAGTAAAAACTCAAATAAGACAAGTGGACTGCAGCATAGCCACGTGCCTATGACCCCAGCACTTGGGAAGTACAAATAGGGAGAGACTCCTGGGGCCTGCTGACCAGCCGGTCTGTCTGAGTCAGTGAGCTCCAGGTGAAAAGCCCAGTCTCAAAAAGTAATGTGGGGACAGAGAAGATGGCTCAGCAGGGAAGGCTTCTTCTGTGAAAGTGTGCAAGTCTGTTGACCTGAGAGCAATCCACAGAGCCCATGTAGAGGTAGAAGGAGAGAACTGAGTCCACAAGGTTGTCCTCTGATCTCTCTGCACACGGGCATGATAAGTTAATAAGTCGATAAATAAAGGGAAGGTGGAGAGCCACTGAAAGGCACCCAGCAGGAAAGATACATACACACACGCTGAAAGCGCCTGTGACTGCCGTGTCTGGGCATGCCTGGGCCTATGTGTGAATAGAATGGTAAACTCTCAGAGTGGAAAGTCAAGGCAGAGGCTGCCTTGGCCCCTAGTGCCGAAGGCTCACGGCTGTCCACACAGGTATGTGCTTATCGGTCTTATCCTTAGTGAGTCCTACACATCCTGGGATTCAGTCTCAGGTGTCTCAGGTTCCCTCCTTCCCCGAGGCTTGAGTGTTGAGGGATCTGAGGGATGGCCTAGTGGTCACAGACTTCCTGTGACACCCTCTGTTCCTGTTGGAGACTTTTGGCCTTACTGGAGCCTTGGATTTTCTGACATGACAGTGCCCTCTGCTCTTCCTTGCCTTAGCTTGTGAGGCGTTGCCATGGGCCTTGAGGTTTTACAAGTAATGAGAGCGAGGAGATACCATGGCTTCTGTTTGTGAAGGGGACTGGGGTGGCCAAGGAGATGCTTCAGTCACTTTCTGTACTCTGAAGGCCCCGGGGAACAATCCAAGGGCCTCCATCACTGACAGACAGCAGCAACAGAAACAAGAATTTCAGCAGGCCTATTTTTACACACCTGTAATTGCGACCCTGGGAGGCAGAGGCAGGAGGATCTTGAGTTGGAGGCTAGCCTATAAGACACAGAGAAATCCTGTCTTCAAACAACAACAAAAAGAAAGGCCTTGAATTTGAACGAAAGCAATGTGTGGGGGAGGGGCTATATGGGAGGGTTTGGAGGGAGGAAAGGGGTGGAAGAGATGATGTCATTATATTCCGATCTGAAAAATAAAGGAAAACAGCAACAAAGAGATTGCAGGTGCTTCGGTGAGCGCGCTCCCCCCTGTCCCACCCCCCACCCCCCGCCTAGACATCGGTGAGCAGGCTGCGGGTCTTCAGTGAACCCCGTGCCTATGCTGTAGGTGCTTCAGTGAGCCTGCTCCTAGGCTGGGGTCAGGTAGGCTGTGGAGGAGGAGCGGGAAAGGGGAGGGGTGAGATGAGGTGGTCACTGTGCAGTCAAGAAACTCCCTCCCCAAGCTCTTCTTTCTAACATAACCCGTTGAGTGGAGCCTGTTACCCTAAACCAGGCCTGCAGGCTTCAGTAAGTGAACCTAGGCAGAGTAAGTGAAGCGCGGCCCCTCCCCCTCTGCTGTGTGTAAGTGGAACTGCAAACAGCCATACATTAAAAATTGATTCAAGGGCCCAGGGAGGGAGAGGCCAGCAGGAGGCGGGGCCTTGGGCCTCTGCCAAACTGGACTCTGGGCAGAAGCAGGAGCCCCGTACGGGATGAGGAAGTCAAGTTTGTGGTCTGTGCTGGGCAGCATGGTGCTCTGCAGGCCCAAGGAGCCTGGGAGGTCAGGAAGGGGCTGGCTGCAGAGATCTGAGCCTTAGCCGCAGCTGAGGGGTGGGGCTGGGGAGCAGCGTCGGGAGGGACTGTAGTGGGGTTTCCTGGTTTCCCTGAAGGGCTGTGAAAGGTCAGCCTTTGGCCACAGGCCTGCCCAGCCGTTTCCCAGTTTCCAAGACTCTGGGCCAGCAAGGAGGGGATGTCCATCCCTGCACTCACAAACCTGTGCCAGCTCACAGCACCAGCATCAGTGTTGCTGGGCACTGAGCATGGTCCACGTGTTGGTTCCCATGGTAGTAGGCTACATGCTGGCAGAAGCCCCAGGTGGGGGAAATCATTTGTGTTCTGGGGCACTATTAGCACTGCTGAGGGCCTTTTAGTGGTGAAGGAGACCCACCCTCAGCAATCAGGGAGTTTTCCAAGAGATAGGTGTGCAGTGAACACCTTGAGTCTGGGGCCTTTAGGGCACTCTTGCTCCTGCTCCCAGCTGGAGTTTGCCATAGCCAGTCTATCCCTGAGGGGGTCCTAGCCTGTCAGACCCAGCTGTGGTTAGAATGACCAGTCCACTGCTGTGTCCACTCAGAGCAGGCTGTTCTCTGAAGTAGGAGTTGGGGCATTGCTCACCCAAATGGCCTCTCGGAGTCCACCAAAGGTGCTCCTTCCCCAAGACATACATGTGTTGCAGTTTGTGCATCAGGAAGCCTGACATCGGTCCTCAGATGCTGCAGTAGCATTGGACAGCCATACTTTGGACACACCATCTTTCCCTCTGGTTCATGGGAGTAAAGGACTCTAAAGTGGAACTGACTTTAGATGCCCCTGGGTGCAGCCTAGACAGGCCACAGTCATGCACATTTGTGCACCCAAAATAAGAGAGGTGTTTTCTGTCATCTAAGTACCCTGTAGATGGTCTGAGGGCCCAGCCTGCCGTAGACTTGTGTGTAGCTGGGATATGACCTGCACCCTGGATAGGGGATCCTTTAGGCAGTGCACAACCTGTTATGCCAGCCTCCAGAAGTGGGTGCTGAGGCTTGTGTCTAGAGCAGCCTCTTCAGAGGCTGGGCTGGGTCACCAGGTGACCACAACAGCTCATCCTAGCCCCTCTCGCTGTGAACCTTCACACACACCAACACACAGACACTCCATATGCAGATCTGTCGACAGATCTGCAGCTTGTTGCACAAAAAACCAGACCCAACACTGGTTCAGACACGGAGGAAGGAGGAAGCGTCTATTCTGTGGTAGAACCCCTGATGGGATCTGGAAGGGAAAGACCCTTAGTGGGCAGTGCACCACAGCTTGGAGACTGCAATGGAGCTCTGTATGGAGGGACCCAGGGAGGCTGCCTCCTGCCGAGGCATACCCTGGACCCCAGCAGGCCCTCTTATCATAAATGTCAACACCAATAGCGCCGCTCCACCTGGGGCTGTTGTGGGGAAGTGTCCCAGAACTGAGTAGCCATTGACACTTCTGGCTCTATTTCCAACAGCCTGTCCAGAGCCAGGATACTTAGCGCCTGGCGGCCAGGCTCCCTCCTGCTAGGCACCTGATGCCTGCGAACCCTGCCAGCACCAGTCAGGCTAATGAAGCCATTATGCCAATCAGAAGGACTAGACTCTCAGGGCTCTTAAGCAGTCTGGCTAGGTGGGGTTAGGGTACCATGGGCATAGCTGACCCTCTCCCCTCACAGGTCAACCTAATCAGACCCTGGGGACCTGATGGGAGGCTGCTCCGAGCTTGGAACACTTCTCAGTATGGACACCACCTTGGCAACTGGGGCTTTTGCCTGGACATCATTGCCCTGCCTACTGTATCTCTAAGGCAGCATCTGACACACAGCCTGACTACACTTTCTGACAGTGCCTCATATGTGTGCGTGGGTCACAGAAGTGAATAGTCAGCCTGCAGGGAGAGCTGACAGCAATAGGATTAGCACATGACAGTCTGTCAAGGATCCTACCCTGAGCCCTCCACTGGGGACCCTGAGCCCTCTATGGGGGACAGTCCCTCTTACTTCCTCATTGTCTTCAGATGCTTGGATGGATCTACCTCACCCTGTGCGTTTGCCCTTAACGTAGACTTCTGTGCCAGTTTGGCCGTGTACAAGTCCCCTCTCCCGTGGCCACTTGAGGGATGACAGGCATGGGATGAGGGAAAGAGGGCTGGGGCCATGGCTGGAAGCATTCCACATGCTCCTATTTATTACTGTCCCTCAGGAAGGCCTTCCTGCTCGGTCACACACTGTTATAAGGAAGAAGACGCCTGGCTCAGGCCCAGGATGGACAGCTCCAGTTTCCTGCTTGACTCTGGTCTCCTGAGGCAGGTGCAGGGTAAAACTGAGCAGGGCCACTGAAGCTTCCTAAGATGCTTGTCAGACTCAGGACGGAGAGGGTACAGCCAGGTGGTCCCAGGGGTAAGAGGTCAGGGGTCAGGTGTGGCCGGCTTCCAGCATCTCCTATGCTACACCATCCAGCCCTCTCTTTTGGAAGTATGGGGGAAGACTGTGCCCTGTAACTCCCCCCCCCCATACTCAAGTCTGTAAAAGCCAAGGGCCAAGCCCATAACCCTGTAATCTGAGCAGTAGCAGTCGGGGCTCCAAGTCAGCCAAAGGCAGTTGAAGCTAGATCACCCTGAGCTCCCTGCACAGAAGGGAAGAGCATCATGCCTCAATAGTCGGCAGGGAACATAGGACCCCTGGCATACCCTGATTCTTTGCCTGCTACATGGGTGTGTTCCTGCACATGCAGTCCTGGATGTGAGCATCACCTGGTTGCCCTAGCATACCATATGAGACTGCTGTTTCCAAATCAAGTGGATCAGGAACACCGGGGCATCTGTCCCCACACTGCCACCCCTGCTCAGGGTCAAGGTGTCCCAGCTTTACCACTGGCCCTTATGCCCTTCCTGCTGCCTCCCCAGCCCACAACCCAGGGGCAGACGTAGGACAGTGTCAAGCTCAGGGCCACACACAAGGGTAGGAACTGTGTGGCCAGGGGAATAGGCCAGGATGCTGCTGCTGCATGCTACAGGGGGCCATATTGCTCCTGGCGGCAGGAATCAGAGATGCAGTAACTGGATCCTATAGAGGATCTGGCGGGCCACTGAGGGTGGAGGGCTGCGATCAGGTTACCACTCTGCTGTGAGTTTTCCACTGGGCTGCTGCTTCTACCTTGGGAAAGAGCTGGGCTGGACTCGGGGTCTGAGCTGGGGACTAGGAGGCCCTGAAGCAACAGGCAGTAAGAAGAGAAGCTAAGAACCGTGGAATCTACAGTTTATAGGGCATAGGACCCTGGTAGTTGTGGGTGAGTCCAGGGAGGTGGTCACCTTGCTCTTGTCCTGTTGGGCATTGACTCTGGGGCCACTGAAATCCAAGCTGGGGCTAAGGCAAGGTGGCTACTGCTCCTAAGCCGGTGCATTTCTGATCCGCCCCCCTCACCCGCCCTCGGCTGCCCGCTGGCCATGTAAGATCTGCCTGGGTGGCCAAGGCCACAAGACAGAGGGAGGCAGCATTGGAGCAGGTAGCGTCCATGTTGCTGGCTAGGCTTGGGAGCCAAGGGCCAGATAAACAGATCTGGGCCTCAGGGGGGGCTACAGGCCCCCTGAACACTCAGAGAGAGCTTCCCGGGCCCCTGAAGCAACGTGGCTAGCCTCAAAGATGCCAACCAACGGTTTGCACCAGGTGCTGAAGATCCAGTTTGGCCTTGTTAATGATGCCAACCGCTACCTGACAGCAGAGAGCTTCGGCTTCAAGGTCAACGCTTCTGCAGCCAGCCTCAAGAGGAAGCAGATATGGGTCCTGGAGCCTGATCGGGGGCAGGGCACTGCTGTGCTGTTCCGGAGCAGCCACCTAGGCCGGTACCTGTCAGCAGAAGAAGATGGACGTGTGGCCTGTGAGATGGATCAGCCAGGCCGTGACTGTCGCTTCCTGGTCTTGCCACAGCCTGATGGGCGCTGGGTGCTGCAGTCAGAGCCACATGGGCGCTTCTTTGGTGGCACTGAGGACCGACTGTCCTGTTTTGCCACGGCCATCTCCCCGGCAGAGCTGTGGACCGTGCACCTGGCCATCCACCCGCAGGCTCATTTGCTGAGTGTGAGCCGCCGGCGCTATGTGCACCTGTGCCTTCAGGAGGATGAGATGGCAGCGGATGGTGACATGCCATGGGGTGTGGATGCACTAGTCACCCTCATTTTCCAGAGCAGGCGGTACTGCCTCAAGTCCTATGACAGCCGCTACCTTCGCAGTGATGGCCGCCTTGTCTGGGAACCTGAAGCCCATGCCTGCTACACTCTGGAGTTCAAGGCGGGCAAGCTGGCCTTCAAGGACTGTGATGGCCGATACCTGGCACCTGTGGGGCCTGCCGGCACGCTCAAGGCTGGCCGCAACACGAGGCCCGGCAAGGATGAACTCTTCGACCTGGAGCAAAGTCACCCACAGGTGGTGCTGGTAGCTGCCAACCGCCGCTACGTCTCTGTGAGGCAAGGTAGGGTGGGGGCAGTTGACGTTGTGTTGTATGTGCGTGTAGACGCCTGCCACGTGCTGGGTTGGGGGTGCTGTCCATTGGAGATGGCTGTTTCTGCACACAGTGTAAGTGGGGCTGATGGCTTCAGAGGAGTCCTCGTCACTCTCTAGACATCTGGAGAGTATCAGCCAAATGTGGCGCCTGCTAGACTGCAGCTGTCTCTTAGGCTGGAGAGGTGCAGTGAGGCAAAAGCAGAAAATGGGATCGGTGGGAGGGTGGGAAGCAGGGTGGGGGGCTGACATGCCTTTGTTCTTGTGCCACCCCACTTTCTTTGAGGGCAGGGCAAGGATAAACCACGTTCACATGCTTGACCAGTGGGAACCTTGTGGGACCCCCAAAAATGAGACTTCAACGTTGTCCTCAGTTAGACACGGTTAGGGCAACCTTGCCTAGGACCTGTGCTTCTAAGGGGAAGGTGCCATTTCTACCCGTGGGGTGTGGCTTGGTTTTCGTCCTTTCCTGGCCACTGGTCACTTGTGTGACACCTGAGTAGTCTGAGGTAAACACAGTGTTCCTACTGTCCTATGAAGAAGCCAAGAGCCTGGCCCAGGCCAGAAGGAACAGTTGCTTCCATCTTGGCTCTAGGCTCATGTACTCTAGGGGGCCCAGATATACCTTGGCCTGAGTGCTGAGTTCACTCAAATGGAGAGGCAACAGGAAACATCTCTCCTTATTCTCTCAGACCCCTTTACACCAGCATTTGCCCCACAAAGGGCAGCTCCCATGTGCCTGTGGTGACCCTGCCCACGGCTAAAGTAGTTACATAGCTAACTAGTCTCCCTGGGCATCTCATGTCCTATCCAGATGCCAGGGACACCCACCTGGGAGGCCAGACTGCCGAGAAGAACCTGCTTCTGCAGTCGTGGCCTTTAGGTGAGGCTGAGGTAATAACAGGCACTGGAGTTACCAGCCCTGCGGTCCAGCCAGACTGTCTGGCCTGGGGAAGGCCAGAATCAGACCTTAGTCAGGCAAGCTAGCCAGGACATCGTGATGGAACGCTTCCTGTAAGAGGGAGGGTGCTAGACACTGTAACAAATAGACTGAAACAGACTCGTGAAGGAAGGTGGAACAGTGTCTATACTAGTGGCCATGCCATGGAGGCTTGGCAGGGATGTTAATGTCGGGGTGAAAATGGTAGGGGTGGTGAAGATGGTGAGAGAGAAATTGAATTGGAGAGGGAATTGAAGAGGAGATGGTGACAGTGGAGGTGATGATGGAGGTAGTGAGCTGTGACGACAGTGGTGGTGGCTTGGGGGTTGGAGCGGTGGTGGGATGTGGGCTGAGGAGGTAACTCAGTGGCGAGCATGTGCCTCTGAGTACAACACTGAGTTCCATTCCCAACACAGAGGGAAAAAAAAAAAAGATGGCGGAGCTGGGTAGTATAGTGGCTGTTTGGATTGCTTTTCAGCCTTTAAAAACATGTGTGCGTCTGTGTGTGAGAACTCAGGTCCTCTGCAAGAATAGTAAGCGCTATTGCTCTTAAACCCCAAGCCATCTCTCCAGCCCATTTTTCAGTCTCTTAAATAATCATAATAAACAATTAATAATAACTAGCTGTGAACAGTGGTGCATACCTTTAATCCCAGCACTTACAAGGCAGAGACAGGCAGATCTGTTTGAGGCCAGCCATAATGCATTTCAGGAAAGCCAGAGCTGCGTGTGTGTGTGTGTGTGTGTGTGACACGTGGACACACACATGCTGCAGCACACTTACAGAGGTCAAAGGATAACTCTGTGGAGTCAGGTTTTTCCTTCCACTTTTACATGGGTCTGGGGATCAATCTCAGATCACTAGGCTTTCAGGGCAAGCACCTTAACTTGCTGAGCCATCGAACCGGCCTCTTCCAGCCTCTTTTTGTTTTTTGAGACACGGTTTCTCTGTGTAGCTCTGGCTGTCCTGGAACTAGGTCTGAGTAGATCAGGCTAGGCTCGAACCCAGAGATTTGCCTGCCTCTGCTGGGATCAGAGGTATGTGCTGCCTCTGCCCAGCTCTTGATCACTGTATGTGATTGCATCCCTTTGGGGCAAGAATCTCCTATGGAGTAGCAGCCATCTTGGTCTGGTCACCTGGAGACAGCCCAACTTGTCCTCTAGCCAGGAGCTGCCTATGAGCGACCACTCTGTAGGCTCACTACTGGGTTTCTTGGCTACCATCTGCCTGTCTCTGCATCCACTGGCGCTGTAGGGCGGACATTCAGCTCAGCGGTGAGCATTTGTTTCTGACAGTAACAGACCACCTTGACCCCTTTCCTGAATCCTAGTGGACAAACTTCACACTCGTCCAGAATCCACCCATCACTGTCCAGATCATTCTAGATTCTGGGTCCCTTACAAGCAGGTGAGTGTGAGGGGGAAGGTGTGTATAGGTGCTGTCTGCAGAGGCAGGAGTCGTGATGTGGGACACGCACGGCATCTTGGCCTGCGAGAGGGAGATGTGGTGAAGTCAATGGATGGTGGTAGTTGGCATGCCCTGCTAATGTCCTCTGATCTGGTTCTGCCTTCTGTCCCCGCAAGGATCTCTGTTGAGATGAGACTTTCTTGTAGTCTATAGCATACCTCCATATGAGACACCACCCAGAATCCCATTGTCTTCTCACCGTGTGGCCTAGTACAGTACACAAAGCTGAGGGCTGTCCTTAGTTGCTGCAATGATAAAGCTAGCAGAGGTGCGAACAGTAAAACAGACAGCTGGACCTGGGTCTTAAGAGATGGCTCAGTGGTTAAGGACACTGGCGCTCTTCCAGAGGACCTACGTTCAATTCCAAGCACTCACATGGCAGCTCACAGCCACCTGTAACTCCAGTGCCAGGGATCTGACTTCTGGCCTGAATGGGCCCTGTCCTGGGGCTGTGCCAGCTGCTCTTCTGCGTGGGAGCAGTGATCTTCAGTGTGAGGGCCTGGGCATGGCCTTTGGGAGCTAGGAAAGAGCAGCACACTTCCGCCTCTCCGCTAGGGCGACTGTTTGGTTGTCCCTGCTTCTGCAAGGTTGGATCAGATATGGCCTGACCTTCACAGTTTGTCCCTCACCTACTGCTGCACCTTGAGTCCCCGGGGATCTTGAGGGCTCTACCTGCCACACTATGCAAGAATAACCAGTTGCCATAGAAACTAATGCAGTTTGTTGGAGGGAGCCCGAGCTTATGGAACAATCCTGAGGTTGTTTCAGGGCTTGCATGCTGAGCCAGGCCATGGCACAGTTGTTCTGTCCGTCCGCATTACAGGAACACCAGGCAAGCCCTGGGCACCCTGCCCTCCCCAGAGACTCAAGCCTATGTGTGGGAGGTGGGCTGTTACTAGTCACTGGCTATGATCTAGGTCACCACAGCAGGAAGGTCAGAGACCCCACCTGGCAGCCTAAGGGTGAATTATAAATAGAAACCTGTAAATCCCGCATCAGGAGAGCAGGAACAACCAGATTACTTGCTGATTAGTAGAATGGGGATTTGCCAGCACAAAAGGGAAGAGCTGGGTTAAGAATCCATCCTTAGAGGCCATGTGGGAGGTGTGCTGGTACCTGATGGTCCTGGGGCAGCCTCTGACAGATGGCTTCAAAATCTAAAGAGGAGAGAGCACTGGCTGAGCCTCTCTTGGGCTTCGTGGCATCCAAAGCGTGCTTCCCCTCTCTTGCCTCCCAGGAGAGGTACGAGGAGCTTTATTGTCTTCTCCCTTCAGGAATCAATGTCTCAGCCAATCAGGATGAAGAACTGGATCATGAGACATTCCTGATGCAAATCGACCAGGAAACAAAGAAGTGTACTTTCTACTCCAGCACTGGGGGCTACTGGACCTTGGTCACTCATGGGGGCATCCAGGCCACAGCCACACAAGTGTGAGTGTGTCCGTCCTTGTCTGTCACCTTCACCACCATCACAACCATGACCGGCACATCATCCCCACCACCATCACTGGGTTTTTTTGAGAGGGGTTCACTATGTAGCCTTGGATGGCTTGGAACATAGCTTCCAGCCCAGAGATCTGCCTCTATTGGGATTAAGTTTGTGCCACCACACCCGGTGACTACTGTCACTTCCGTCGTCACCTCCACCAGCACCCTGAGCATAGCCTGAGCCGTGAGAGAATGTTCACTGGGGTGGGGAGTTGCTCCTACTGATAATGCGTGTACTTCTGTGGAGGACAGGCTTCTGTTCTACCCCGGAACCCAAGGATTAGGGAGGCCAAACTCTGTACCCCTCTCTGAGATCTTCCCCTCTCCCCCACAGTTCTGCCAACACCATGTTTGAAATAGAATGGCATGGCCGGCAGGTGGCACTTAAAGCCAGCAACGGACGTTATGTGTGTATGAAGAAAAACGGGCAGCTGGCCGCCACCAGCGACTTTGTGGGTGAGCATTTGCTGCCTTCTGTAAGTTGGGGCAGCTCTCCATCCAGGGTGCATCTGAGGTGCCACTCAAGTTGATCCACCCGGGAAGAAGTCAGATGTGACTTCCTTTACTGTCTTTGGGGAACCTTGGGCACCTCCTTAACACCTTCTATATTAGGAACACCTGCTTCTGTGGTGGTGATAGGCTCCTTGCCACAGTAGCACACTAGGCAGTGGCACGCCTGGACCCCCAAGTCCACGTCCTAAAAAGGACAGGTAGGGGCGGGAGTGGTCGGTCCACAGCACCCTCTCCTGCAGGTGAGGACGAACTGTTCATCCTTAAACTCATCAACCGACCCATCCTGGTGCTGCGTGGCCTGGATGGCTTTGTCTGCCACCGCCGAGGCTCCAACCAGCTGGACACCAACCGTTCCACCTACGACGTCTTCCACCTGAGCTTCAGAGATGGCGCCTATCAGATCAGAGGTGCGGGAGAGAAAAGTGCAGGGGGCTCCAGGAGGCTCGGTGTGCGTGGGTCCTGCTAACCTGCAGCCTTGTCCCCCAGGCCGTGGAGGTGGGTTCTGGTACACTGGCAGCCACGGAAGTGTGTGCAGCGACGGTGACTTGGCAGAAGATTTCCTCTTCGAGTTCCGAGAGCGTGGCCGTTTGGCCATCCGAGCCCTCAGTGGCAAGTACCTGCGTGGAGGTGCCTCAGGGCTGCTGCGTGCTGACGCAGACCTGCCCATGGGGGAAGCTCTCTGGGAATACTGAGGACTCACATGGGGTAAACCTCGGAGCCCACCGACCCAGCATTAAACCTTGTTGTGGAGCTGCTGTAGGCTCAAGCTGCCCAGTGTGGTAGTAGGAAGGGTGTGCACCCTGGAGTCCTGAAGTCCCCTTAGCTCAGCACTAGAGCTCTGTTCCTGGGAAAGCCCTCACTCTTCTGTGCAAGCCTCTCCCCATCATCTATAAACCTGAGGGCAGGGGCCATGGCTACAGGAGGGGGCTGCCTCTGTTCCCTCGCCCCATCTTGCCCCAGCAGTTGCTAGGTTTTTGGTCAGAGACTGAGAAAGGCTCCTCTAACCTTGGCTGACTTGGGGCTCAAAGTCCTCTCCGGTGAGTCCATGACTGAGCTGGAGCGAGGAGGCAATGTATAGGTGGTTAGAAAGGCAGGAAGCATGCTGGAAAGGTACCCTCCCTGTTAGGACTGCCCTCGGCTTACCCAAAGTGACCAGGGACACATGTCAGGGCGTATCCCTATTAACTCTTGGAGTTGACCTTAGCAGCCATCCTGAGTGGGCCAGGTCTCAGAATCTTGTCTGCAAGCCCAGGTGGTCCGTGGCCTGCAGTATTCCCGATGTCAGACATGCCTAGCATGTACAGGGACATCACACAGGGGACCCAACTGGAATAATGGTGACTCTTACTCCATGATGACATGTCAAGTGTGACTCTCTAGATAAGACCAGTATTTCTTCTCCTCTGGCAGCCACCTAAGCCTGACGTGGGCTCTACTAATTCAGCCAGTGCCAAGGATAACAGGCTGAAGCCCAGACATGGGTCTGTGTTCAGGTGCCTTGTAAGGATGAGGAGGTAGGACAGTATCGGCACCAGGCACTGAGGACACGTGCTCCAGCTCCCAAGGTTCAGACTAAAGAGGAGCCTCCTGATCTCTGCAGAGTGTAATGGCAAGAAGGAGACATTTGTAACTCTCAAGTCTGACAGAGACCAAAGCCAGTACAGCCTAGCAGACACCTCTTTTTTCCAAGATGGGCCCTTTCTATCTTGTGGGTTGACTCAGCCTAACTTGTTGAGAGCATACTATATAAAGGAGCTTGAGGCTTCTACTTGGGCAAGAGTAACCTTACTGCCTCTATGGACAATTTTGTCCTGTAGGATGGACAGACTCCCATGTAAACGCCCTGTGAGGTGAGGGTGGCAGGAGTCAGGAGCCTCAGTCTGGCCAGACCTTGAAGGGCAGAGCTTTGGCCCCAAATGGCCACAGAAGCATTGGTGGAGGGTACGTGGGTACAGAGGAGTGTCCTTTGGTCAGAGGGCAAGGGGAAGCTGGGAAGGGTTGCCCACTCAACTGCACAGAGGTCAGCAGAGCACAGAGCTCAACACAGAGGAGGCGGAGGGCAGAAGTGAGTCAACCTCAGTAGACACTTGGAACTTCACAGAAAGGCAGCTTGTCAGCACAGCACCTCACAGACAGACAACAGGAGCAGGCACAGAGCTCTGTAGACGTGCTCCCCTCCCACGGTAACGACAGCACCAGCAGCAGGACAGGGCCCAGCTGAAGGAGGAGGCTGGGACATGGGACTGAAACGCAGCACAGTGCTGGAGGCTTACATGGGAGCCCTCCCATGGTCTTTGTGCTTTGGTTGCAGTGAGCACTCTGCCACCTGGTGGCCCCAGAAAGGCAGCCAGTGCTCCTGGGGTATGATGGGGTCAGCAGCAAAACAGTCCCAAACTTGGAAGTCTGAACCCCAGAAACCCTGTGTCTCCATGGCCTGAGTACTTGGGTGATGGTACTTCCCATCAGGGGTGCAGAGGTTCCAGTTGAGGGGTGCTGCCAGGCAAGCCCCAAATGTGTCCTGCAGTGACGTGGAGCTGGCCAGCAGCTGTCGGGAAGGAGGGAGGCATGAGGCACTAAAGTCTGGTGGGGTCAGACATGCCTGAAGCTACGTCATCCCCCACCCCTTTTTTCTGCCTTCCCGACTAGCCAGGGGGCGTAGCTGCCTGAGCCAGGGAACCAAAGGGTATCCTTTTCCACGCTGGGTAAACCACCGAGGTCAGCATACTGGAGAAAGTGTGGATGGAGGACCAGGACCTACCTGGTCACAACAGGACGAGGCTGGGGTTGCGCAGCTGCTTGTAGATCTGCAGGAGCTTCTGGGCGGTGGAGCAGGAGCTCACTTCATCTTCTGTGCACAGCTGGTCACGCAGTGTTTGTACTTCACGAAGCAGTTCCTGTGGGCAGGCAGCAAGCTCAGCCTCGCATCCCCACCTAGGAACATCTTACACTGGGGAGGCAGTGGGCAGTCCAAAAAGGAGCACTGGGTCACACAGCCTTAAACACGTGACACCCAGCCACACGGGTACGGTCAGGCAAACTGAACGAACCATCATGACCTACATATTCTGATCCCATGCAGAGATGCAGCCCACGCTGGAAACTGGGCAGCCCTGTAGCTGGTGTCCCTAGTACCGTCTTCCCTACGTGCCATCTGGGGACACTCCTCAAACCCAGGCACTGGGGCTTACCTGGTGGTTGGCGTGGATCTGCTGTAGATACTGCATGCGGAGGTCAGGTGGGCTGGAGCTTTGGGCTGCTTGCTCTGTGACCATAGTCTGGAGGACGTAAGGGTGTGTGTGTGTGTTACTGGAGAGTGCTTCCCATTGTCCAGAGTAGGTGCCCGAGTCTAGAGGGTAGGGTTCTCACGCTCCTCAGAGCTTAGTGACCCCTTCTTCTGTCTCCTGACTTTGGCTCTGCTGACCGTGACTCATGTGGAGCCCGCTCATTTACCCACTGGGGTTTCCCACCTCAGAGCAGCAGGAGCTCCCACCTGACCTTAATTAAGACATTTCTAGCTGGGCAGTGGTGGCGCATGCCTTTAATCCCAGCATTTGGGAGGCAGAGACAGGCGGATTTCTGAGTTCGAGGCCAGCCTGGTCTACAGAGTGAGTTCCAGGACAGCCAGGGCCACACAGAGAAACCCTGTCTCAAAAAACCAAAAAAAAAAAAAAAAAAAAAAAAAAAAACCCCAAAAAAAGACATTTCTAGAGTTTAAGTCAGGGCCTTAAATAGCCCAGGGTAGCCTCAAGCTTGCCATGTAGCCTAGGCTGGCCTTGAATTCCTGATTCTCCTGCCATAACCTAACAAATTCTGGGATTTGGGGATGCACCACTAGGACTGACCAAAGTGCTTTTTTGTTTGTTTGTTTATTTGTTTGAGGCAGGTTTCTCTGTGTAGCCCTGGCTGTCCTGGAACTCACTTTGTAGACCAGGCTGGCCCCAAACTCAGAGATCTATATGCCTCTACCTCCCAAGTGCTGGGATTAAAGGTGTGCACCACCATACCTGGTTTAAAAAGCCTTTTTAGCGTAAACCCCAATCTCTCTTCCATTTTTCTCATTCCCTGTGCAGGCTCACTTAGTTCTGGGCATTCATTCCTGCTTTCTGAAGGCAGTCTAACTAGCTAAATGTTATGAGTTCTGAAAGGTGAGGGCCCAGTGGCCTCCTGGGGGAGACCTGCCTAAGCCAAATACCCACTCAGTGTCCTGGAGAGTGTTGCCTATGGGGAAGCTAACATCCTCATAAGACCCTAGTGGCTGTGGGCAGATTCCTGTCCTTAAATTATGGAGGTGTGTGCCAGCAGCTGCCCTGAATGCTACCTAAAGGTAGCTGTACCATGTGATTCTTTAGCAAGATCAACTGTGTCCCTTTGAGATCACACATGAACTCCTAACCCCAGGTCCCCTGAATGCAGCTTTTTTTGAAATGGGGTCTCTGAGGATGACCAAGAAAAAGTCACTAGGTTGGCCTTAGTCCTATGAGGCTATGTCCTTATAATAGGAACTTTGAGCAAAAGGTGACTAGTCCCTGGAGGCACTGCTGCTTTGGAGACCACCCTGCTAGTCCACACCTGGGGGGCTGAACTCCTGGACGCAAAAAGCCCACAGCTGAGTTACGGCCTGTCACTCCCTTCATGGGGTGATCTTCACAACTGGGAGTCACGTGCCAGGAGAACAAGGGCTGGCCTTCCAGCTCTGAAACCACTGCACCTCCAACCTGGTCCCCCAGTCACAGAGTTGCCAGCTGTCAGGCCCTGATCTTAGGGGCAGCAGCACTAGAGTACAAGTCCCAAGGGGAGGTTGGTAGATGGATATATCGCCAAGAACCAAGGCAGACCTTGCCTTGGGGCTGGGCCATCACAAGCAGGTGACCTAAGGAGTCTCGGGGCATGGGGGTGACTCAGACTTGGAAGCTCTTCATCTGGGTAGGCCAGAGGCACACTGCTCAAGTAGCATGATGGTGGCCCCCCTGTTCCCTCCTCATAGCTCAGGTACACTGGCCTGAAATCTACTCCTGGGGCTCGACCCAGACATGACAAGCAATGACTAGAAACTTCTCAGACATACAGACTCGAACATTCCTGAACGTGGGTGACACGGGCTGACAGGACAGCTGGAGGGGAGGGTTCACATGGCAATGTATCATGTTGCCCATAGTTTTGTGGGTCCACAGAGGAAACCTAAATAGCAGGTTACTGCCTTCCAGAACCCCCCATCACGACCTCTGCTGGCTGAGGTACCTGTATTCGTCTGATGATGGCATGGTGCACCCTGCACATGTTGGCCAGAGAGGAGCTCTCCACTTGGATCTCCACAGCCTGGATGGGGCCTGCAGGGCTCAAATCAGTCACAGCTACCTGCAACATATGAGGCCTTGAGTAGCTGCAACACGGTCTGGGCTGTTCTTTACACTTTAAAAGTGAGCAGACTAGAGAAAGGGTGGTGAGAGGACACTCCTGCAAGACCCACCTCATTCTGAGCCATACCAAGACCTAAGCTATACTTGGCTCCATGCCAGGAAGTGAGGTCCTGACACAGGGAGCCGACAAGCCTGTCTGTGGGCATCTCAGCCCCTTCCAGGAGGTCCTTACTGTGCTAACTATAGGCTGGGTAGCCATGGCTTTCTCTTCACAGTGGCATAAGACCCAGAATTTGGGGATTGTAGAAAGGCCTGGGCAACCAATGGTTTCTCTGTGTGGCTGCAAGCACAGACGCTGTCCACTGACAGTAACTACTGCCAGTTCCTACTCTTGGCCTAGGAAGTATCTGGTTTAGAAGTGGGCCACAGCCTGGTCTGAAGGGGAAGTACAGTGGACAGCAGGGCTAAGCTCTGGGGTAGTGGCCCACAGCTCTTGGCAGACAGGGCTAGTCTCCAAGAGTCTCTGACAGGAAGGTCTGGTGTGTGTGTGTGTGTGTGTGTGTGTGTGTGTGTGTGTGTACTGTCTCACTTGAAGGGGGCACATCGCCTTCTGGTGGTCCAACAGTTAGCTGTTACTAGCTTGAGATGATTACTGCATTCACTGTCCACTGTGACCCTAGCAGTACACAAGGACGGGAACCCATGACGGACAGAGTTAGACAGGGCTGGTTCTCCCAGGGACACAATCTTGACGTGACTGATAGGCCAGTTAAAAGTACCTCTTCATAAGCAATGGCTCAGGGACCTACTGAGGACCGTGAGCCCTGAGGTCCATCTCCCCAAGAACGGACAAGTGGCCCCTGCTTGCCTCATGGACGATGAGGTTGACGTCAGTTCCATCTGGGGCTATTCCCTGGATGGAGGACAGTGCCTGGGCCCTCACAACATCCACAGCAGCGTTCTCGGCAAGCAGCCACCACAGGGTAGCACTGCACAGGTGGAAACCTGGAAGAGAGAGGTGCCTGCTGGAGCTTGGGCACCTGTGTGGCTTCCGCCAAATGCTCCCTTTCCAGTCCAACCTAAGTGACCCAAATGCTCACAGCCCTTCCACAAGTAGGAAGCTAGGCTAGTTACACAAGAGGCAGGGAGGAACAGGGATTGTCAGCAAGTCATGGACCCAGGACTCAGGCAGTCCTATGAGCCACGTGGCGAGGTCCTAGCTGCACCGCGGTGCGCAGACAAATGCTGCGCAAGACTGTTGCAGCTCTCTGCAGGACACACTGACGAAACCAGATACGCGACCCAACATCCACTGGGAGCAGGGCGGAGGTACTGGCAACCAGGGCACTCCTGCCACAGAGGCAAAGGACAGAAACGACTCTTCACCCAGTGGGAGCACAAGCCAGGCCCAGTGCTGTGACAGACTCAGGCAGACCAGCTTTTGGTGTGGAAACCCCACGGTGCACTGTGCGTGAGAACTTACCAAGCTGCTCTCTGGTGACATCTGCCTCTGCTTACGTTGTGCCACCTCACAGTTTTTAAGAAACACACAAAGGACCATGACAGGACAACATGACACAGGATCCAACAGCAGTGGGACTCACAGGAGGCATGGGGAGAGAAAGGGACACCCTACTTCCACAGGCTGTAGGGCCCTGAAGCCAAAGAGAAGCCAGCTGTGCCACCAACCTGAGTGACCATCTTCCAGGGCAGCTCTGAGAAGGCCTGCAGACACCCTGATGGAGGCTGTGGATGGAGGCAGGTACTTGGCCCGGAGGGAGGCAGCACCAGTAGGCTCGCTGCCAGGGGCTTGGAAGGCCTTCAGGAAAGTTTCCACGGGCTCACAGACAGGGCCAGGCACACGGGGGGCCTGTGCAGGGTGTGAGGCCAGGCCAGGAAAGCGCAGGCACTGCAGCATGTCCACTGTGCGCTTACACAGGGGCAGGCAGACGCCTTCTTGCTTAGGAAGGCTGAGAGGGAGTTTCTCCAGGTAGGGGGCCTCTAGAGGGTCTGAGGGGGCCAGGGCCCCGCCCACCACCTCCCTGAGGCTGTAGAAGAGCCAGCAGGACATGGTCACGGGCAGGTCGAGCACGCCACTCTCACTAGGGCCCAGGGGCAACGTCACTTCCCGCCGGCTGCCTGGGCCCAGTCTGTCCACTGGAATGGTATAGGTGAAGGCTGAGCCAGTCCCATCCAGGTCTAAAGCAGAGGAACTAGTCAGCACCTGAATACACAAGGTCCAGCCCTGGTCCAGGCTGAAGCTGCTGCTATTCTCCAGTGTGCAGGTGGCCATCAGCATGTCTCGCAACTCCAGGCGGCTCCAGGAGGTGGTGATGGTACATGAGATGGGCCGATCACCCTCCTGGCTGGAGAGCAGGGCACAGCTCACATTCATGGCCTCGTTGAGACTTGTAATGGCCTTGTTGCGCTGGTCAACAGCTTTCTTCAGGAAGGATACCCTGCAAAGAACAGTCATGACACCCAGGAGAAAGAGATCACAGCAGAGGGAGCCATGTCTGCAGACTCCCTGGGGAAAGGGACCACATTGTGGTTCAAGCACCAGCTCTCTGAGGTCCAAAGAGTACATCTTTTCTGTCCCGACTGTGAAATCCTTTGGATACTTTAAGTTGCCTGACCTGATCTTTATTCTTGGCTATAGAAGGCAGGGCGGGATGGAGATGCTGAGCTGGCCTCTGACCACTAGGGAAGAGCTAGCTCCACAGATCACCTCCGGTGTCCCCAGTCGGCTCCCTTTCCTTTTGCAACACTCCACAGTGACAGTAGATGCTAGGCCTCGTGGGAATATCCTCAAGTCACAAGGCCATAAAGCCCAAAGTCACAAGGAACAAGAGGAATTAGCACTGAAGGTGGCTGGGGCGATAGGCCAGGGAAAGATGTGCTCCTTGGGTCTGGTGTGGGAAGCTTTGCTGAGAGCAGGTCCCACTGGCCTCTGAGGAGGATTCACAGAAGCAGGCAAGGGATTGGTATTAGATTTCCTGAGTCCTGTCAGAGGGAAGAAATGGGTCTCATGTCTTTTGAGGATTTGTGTGCAAATTTTTTGGCCCCTGATGGAGACAGAGGTGGAGACAGCCACAGATGGTTGTTACCCAAAACTTCCCTAGCCTGGCTCAGGTCCACACAGGAAGCTGACCCCTAAGGACAGGTCACAAGCACTACTTGAGCCAGAGCCTGCAGCTTACCTCTCAGAGACATCACCAATGTCCAAGAGCAGCTCCTTAATTTTCTGGCCCGCATTTGCCATGGTCATTTTGGCAGGCATAGGAGCCTCAGAGTTCAAGTCCAGACTGCAGGTGATCAGGCGTCCTTTAGAAGACAGGGCCAGGAGCTCGGTGCTACCTGAGGATGGACACACACAGGGCTGGTCATAAATGTGTTGCAGCTGCCAGACACTCAGTGCTGTCTGCTATGGGCTCCAGAAAAAGGGTTGGCAGGGGACCAAGGCAGTGCCCAAGGAAGGAAGTAAGGGGAGACCTGGGAAGCCCGCACCAAGGGTCTGGACACAGATGGGGACCACTGGTCTCTGCACATTTTGAAGTGCCTATACAGGATGATGTACCACAGATGTGATATCATGGTGGCAACTGGTCCACACAGATAGGACAAAGAGGGGCTAAATTAGGACACTGTATGGTGTCCAATCATTCAAACGTGTCACAGCCTTCAATAGGCCACACAGAGCAAGGCTGCTGAGCCTTCCAAAGAAAAGTGCCCTAGAAGCCGGGCAGTGGTGGCACATGCCTTTAATCCCAGCACTTGGGAGGCAGAGGCAGGCGGATTTCTGAGTTCGAGGCCAGCCTGGTCTACAGAGTGAGTTCCAGGACAGCCAGGGCTACCAGAGAAACCCTGTCTCGAAAAACCAAAAAAAAAAAAAAAAAAAAAGTGCCCTAGAGGCTGAGCTCTGCTCACCTCATTCTCTAGCTTTTCTACCATATCTTCCTGCCCTGCCCTGCCCTGCCGAGGGTCTGCTGGCTTCCCTATTCCCAGCACAGCTCTGAACATGAACTCCGAAGTGGGTGGGTTAGTAGCTGAAAGTCTCAGGCTATGCCCCTCACGTGAAGTGGTTCAGGTCTTTCCTCCCAAGCATTCTTTTCTCCTGTTAAATGTTTTCTGGAGCAGGCTTTAATATACTCTTAACGGGAAGACACTGGGGAAGGGGAGAGAGGTCTTCCTCTCCTGCCAGAGTCAGGCAAACCTAGCTAAAGCTTCCTTAGAGAGCTCTGAGACACCCTCTGAATGGCTCAGAAACAGGTCACACAGCGGCTACAGCAGGTGCCTCGAGCTCTCAGAGGACATGCAGGGGTGGGGCCTGACCCGATTTGAGAGGTGCTACGGGAGATGCTCTTAAACCAACCCAAGTTGCACGCTCATGGTGTTCAACTGAGGGGCCACCGCCCAATTCCGGGGACGACACACATACAGAGATGTGTCCCTTGACCCCAAGACAGGAGTGACTGAACTTTTGGTCTGTGATGAGCCTCATGAGGAAAGCCCGCACCTGCTGGCTAAGCAAAAGTCTCATCAAACAAAAAGGCAAGGAGGAAGGACAGCTTAGGGAAGAGACTGTCAAGAGGAGCCTGCCCCCCTCGCCTCTGTGATGCCGAACGCAGCTCATACCTGTAGGTGCCTTTGCTGTCACACACAGAGCGAGGGCACTGCAGATGTTCAGGCTGGCTGGGCACAGCATGGAGGGCAGACCTCCTATGGCCACGTCTGGCTTCTCAGGGTTCCAAGGACTGTCTCTCCGAGTCAAGTCTACCACACAGAGGTCTGAAGGGGTGCTGTGGTACATGTGGCCATCCCTACCACAGGCGGCACAGAGCACAGGCCCTGGGAGGCAATACTCACGAAGCTCTGGCACCAGATTCCCTGACTCGCTCCAGCTGGCCTTGATGGCCAGTGTCCGGCCCTGGTGACCAAGGGCCACTAGGCAGTCAGAGTGCACATTCTCTCCAGGCAGCGACTCTCTTGCTGCTTCCTCCTCGTGTGGCTCTGCCCTCAAAGCCCCAATGAAGATCACAGGCTCCTCTAGGTGGTGGAGAATCTTGACCAGGACCTTTGGGTCACCAGGGGCTAACCCAGAAGTAACCAAGGCCTTCAGGACCACACAACAAAGTTGGCCATCAGGGAGACCGCAGAGGATCACAGGGGACTGCAGGAGGGTGGCATCGACTCCAAAGAGTAGACCAAAGAGAGCCTCCTCCAGCATGAAGCACCCACAGCCCTGGGGGTGACCATGAGGTGCCCTAGAGTCTGGTGGGAACACGCAGCACAGCACTGGCAGGAAGCAGGGGGCTGCAGGCTTCCCTGGCACCTCACCTGGAGGGGTGCAGGTGGACAGCTCCACCTCACCAACCTGGCCTCCAGGCTGAGGCTCCTCCCCTGCACAGGGACGCTCAAATAGCTGCATTTTCCACTGGGTGGGGCCCTGTGCCAGGGTGACCAGCATGTCATCCAGCACACTGAAGGCACAGAGGGCAGCGTCAGGGAGGACACAGGCATCTGGGTCCACATGGATCACAGGATAAGGGTGAGCCTCATCCTCTTTGTCCTCACAGGCCTGGCTCCCAGACCTTCAGGAACAATGGAACCGTAGTCAGTGTTGGGTGGGGTAGACTCACATTGTGTTCAGCAATAACCTGACTTGCTCTGAGTAGGCTAGGCAGGAGACATCACAGGCCATTCAGCAGGTCACATACACACACTTGCGCGCGCGCACACACACACAGGCACACAGATCAGCCAGAGACACAGTTCTGCAGACAAAGCCTATCAGTGTGGGAACTATTCCCAAGGCTGCATCTGGGCTGTGCACGCTGAGTTCTTCCAGCACAAGCCAATGCCAACGAGCGTCTGCTGTCACTACTTGCCAGAGACGCCTGCTTCTGAGACCCACTTCTAAGAGGTCTTGCCAGACACCTGAGGGCAATGACAGTGGTGCTCCTGGCTGCAGACTTCACTACCTGGGCCTCAACAGCTAAGAACTTCATGGAAGCAAACACTCTGCTGCCACGCCTGCCATAGGCACAGGTATTGGAGGATTCCATCTAGGAATGGATGGCCTAGAGTGCAGTCCCCTGCCTCCTACCCCAGCGTGTTGTAAGTGGCTCAAAGGAGGAAATGAAAGCTGACCTCCCTGGGGACCCGACTTGTGCACTGACCGGGCCGCGTGGGGCCACGCCCCCTCACCTGTCCAGTGAGTCCAACGACAGGCAGTAGATGCCAGTCCGGGCACACAGGACGTAGAGTGCCCTGCGGATGGCCAGGAGCTGCAGGTGCCATACCTGGTCGGGAAACTGGTACACCGCCTGGGCGCCAGGAGAGCGAGGTCAGGCGAGGGCACACGCGGCCCCGGCTCACCTCGGAACGGCGCCGCCCGCCCGCCCGCCGCTCACCGTCAGCAGCCCGCCCTCCTGGTCATACACATAGACGAACTCGCGCCCGGTGGACAGAAAGACCTCCGCCTCATGTCGCAGCACATGCGGCTTCCCCGCCGCTCGGCCTCCGAGCGGGCAGCAGAAGTCCGACAGGTAGTGCACGCGCGAGGAAGCGCCCGCCATCCTGCGGGCGCCCGGCCAGAGCTCAGCCTAGAGGGGCGGCACCGCCTCCAGGCTTTACGGCCGCCCACGGCGCGGCGCGGCCTCCGCCGTAAAGCGGCCGCTGCGGAGGCGTGGCCGGGGCCTGCGCAGGGGCGGGGACGACTGCTCCCCGGCCGGCCAGATGGCGGGAACGCCCTGCAAGGGCTGGAGCAGAGATTCTGTGGCTTAGCAGCCAGTTTACAGCGGGAGGCAGAAAGCCGGAGGATGGCCAAATGTAATGCAGTCCTGCAAGTTCACTCGGGCCCGCGTAAGGGCTCTTGCCTCAGATCACCTACCTGTTGAGCAGAGGTTGCTCTGGTGCAAGGTTGTATGCAGCACTTGCCCTCGCACCGTTTTGTGATAACACTTGAGAGGGCACCGCCCACATAGCACGGGCTCGCTGGAGTAGGATGGCTCAGCACACAGTTCAGTCCCTCGATCAGGGAAAAAGGTGCTTCAGACCAGCCAGAAGAGCCTTCCCTCCCTCCACTCATGAACGCGGCATGATGTAATTCTGAACCGGAGCAGAGGATGCTGAGAACCCTGAACTGGGTCTAAGGGAAACCTTACATTTTTTTTTCAATGACAGCTCTCCTTGTGGCTCCTGGAGGGAGCAGGCTGAGAATCCTACTCTGGAATAAGGTTCCAAGTACAAGATAAAGTACTCCCCACTCTTCCAGAGCACTCATCAGAAACTAGATGCCGCTGCCTATGCTCTGGAGTGTCCGCTATTCGGGAGGCCGAGGAAGGAATACTTGAGTTTGGGGCAAGCCCAGGCAACCTTGACTCTTAAAAGAACTCTCATCTGAAAATTCCAGCGGACAAATCTATAAACAAAGGAGTCTGGGGCAACAACCAGGCACAACAGGTTGCTTGGGACACAACCTGTGAGCTTGGGACATAGTATAACCCTAGTGTAGCTGTCAAAACATCATCCTGGGGCTGGAGAGATGGCTCAGCATTTAAAAGCACATACTATCCTTGCAGAAGACTCAAGTTTGAGTCCCAGCATCCACACAGGGAAGCGCACAACCCTCATAGCTCCAGGGGCTTTCACATCTTTTATTGAGCTATTTATGTGCACAAAAGCACAGGATAAAAAAAAAATAGTAAAAGATGTGTGGTGGTCTATGCCTTTAATTCCAGCACTCAGGAGGCAGAGGCAGGTGGATCTACCTGAGTTCAAGGCCAGCCTGGTCTACAAAGCTAGTTCCAGAGCAGCAAAGCTTACAAAAACAAAACAAAACAAAAAGCTCTGTCTGAAACTGCACTCCCAGTCCCCAAATAATAATTTTTTAGGCTCTACAGTCGTAGCCTGTCTGTGCCTCCAGAGTACTGGGAATAAAGGCACAGACCACCATGCCCAGCTGTAATTTTTTTTTTTTTTAAAGCAAGAAAATAAAAATATAAAACCAAACCACAACTTTAACCGTAGGGCGAAGTCTGGACCTATTTTGTCATTTTGAGTGGCCTTTGGAATAGATCTGAGCCCAGGTCCCAGGCTGCTCTGAAGACACCTTGGATGGAAATAAGTGGGAGATGAATTTTCCCTCTGCAGCATCAGAGTCTCCTCCAGAGTTGGAAGCATCCTCAGTTTACCCTCTGCACACCAGGTTCTAACACATAGGCTGTCCCTATGCCTTATAAGGCAGCACATACACGCCACACCAGTGGGTAATGGTTCTGGGCACAGGAACAAGGCACTGGGAGCAGGACAATCGCTTCAGGTGCTTTTATTAGGTTCCACTGCAGGGCTGGGGTCAAAGAAATACTAGTCCACACCCAGCCAATGCACACCTATGAGCCCAAAGCAGAGCCGAAGCGGGAGCACCCATGTCCCAGGAGCAGGCTGGTCAGAGCAAGGCCAGGGCTAGACCCCATCTCTGAGCCTTAAGAGGACCATGGCAGCCACTGGGTTCACTTGGGTGGGTGTGCTCACAGGCACCTCTTTCTGGGCTGTAGTGCCTGATGACAGTAGGGATTAGAGGTGGGACCAGGGCCACCTCCATGTAGGAGGAGGTAGCTGAGCTGTCCAGGTCTGAACCTCCTGTAGGGCTCACCCCAAGCTGGTAGCTTTAGCTTGACTCTCTTTGGACAATAAAATAAAGTGCATTACTGAACAAAGAGTAACTCAAAACCATAAGCAGAGAAATCACAAAAATTTCTTTAGCTAAAAGTCAGAGAAAACAAGAATTATGTGGATGCCAGAACATGAAAACATAATTAACTTTGTACATAAAGATGAATGGGGGAATAAGCAATGGCAAACAGGCCTCCAGAGTCCGTGCTGGCCAGCACCTGCTCAGCATGAGTGATGGTGCTAGTGTGATGGGCATCAGAAACCGCTAAGAAGCAGACACAGAAATGCCAGGACATCCAGTCTACCAGACTTAGGGACCAGAAAAAAACAAAACAAAACAAAGAACCCAGAAATGTGAAGCCCTAGCCAGGGACACTACCAGGAGGGAGATTAGACAGCCCTCAGCACTTTCTCTATATACTGCTGGCAGGTAGCTGGAGAGATTGCTTGCCTTGCTCTCCACTCCTGACCCTGTCAATACCAAACCAAGCCCAATGGCTCCACAGTCCCAGGGCTTAAGTTTCAGATCTCATGCCAGGTGAGACCAATGGTGCCAGCCAGCCCTGCCACACGATAACCTAGCAACAAGTGTTCTGTCCACAGGGCCAACGATGCGGAAGGTGGAGGAAGCATGGGTGCATTCTACTAAAGTGACACACATGGCCCCCAGCAGTCCACACTTGGCATGGCCTTTCCCAGGGTGAAGGAATGAGCTCTCATTAAGGCAACGAGGCATCAAGATATCCATATCTTACCTGGGTAAGGGCTGTCACAGTACAGCCACACAGGACCCTCAGAGACTGTTCCTATTTGCCTCACAGTAGTCACATGGGCACCTTTTCTAGGCTTTCTAACTGCCACAGCACTGTGCAAGATGGCCATAGTGTAGGGACTCGTTGGGTAATGGAACAGTGCTAGGAGAGGGGACCAGAACTCCAGGGCTGCCCATAGACTTGAAGGGGCTGTCAGGCAAGAGCCACTACTGCTCTGATGAACCACCCATGCTACCAACTGCCACTGTCTGCAGTGTGGCAGGAAAGTCTCAGGCACTGAGGTTTGCTTCAGAGGAGAAATGATGGTGGCCTCCTGCCCAATAAACCACCCAAAAGGGGCTGCACTGAAGCAGAGTTAAATCTCTCACTCCCAATGGTGCAGGTTTATCTTAAAAAACAATAAATAGAAGTTTTCTGGGTGGGAGTTACTGATAAATGCGGATTTCAGGCAAGTAAAGGGCAGGGACCTACTACACTGCACGTCAGACCAAGGCTACCACACCCTACCTAGCACACATGCTCCCAAAGGAGGGACACAGCCCCACAGCCAGGGAACAGAGACAGCCAGGAGCATCCATCCAAACACTGGGAGAGAAGGTGGGAAGGCAGAAAACAAAAATCATAGAGGAAGGAAAGATGGCTGGGTGGCAGCAGCACCCTCTCTGTGCACCCCAATTTCAGGTGATTGGTTGGAGGTGTTCAGTCCCTCCAATACAGTGGGGAGCTAGTAACTAAATGAGGCATGTGGGGTGCTCTTGGGCAGGTCTGCTCTGCCTTTCCAGTTGGGAGGTTCTGTTCAACCCCAGCATAGCAGCTGGGGTCCTTTCTCTTCAAGATCTGCACTGAGACGCTTCAGTATATCCGGAATACCAAGGTAGCTGGCCCCACTGTTTCAGGGCTGTGGGCTTCAGGCCTTAAAGGGAACATGTGGCGCTCCAGACATCAGAGAGGGCTGGGCTGGCCCAGTCCCACGCAGCAGAGGCCCAGAGCCCTAGGTCCGGGGCAGGCTGCACATCTCGCAGTGGCCTGTGCCAGGTTGGTTCATGAAGGTGCAGTGCTGACAGGCCCACATGGCAGAGGTAGCAGCACGTGCAGAGCCCCCGACTGCACCAAACTCATGGAGGCCTGGGAGCTGCACACCAACAGTGCCTGTAGGGTAAAGTGAGAACACATCATGTCTGCAGAGAAAAAAGACATCTCCTGAGAGCCACATGGCAGGGGCAGGGTGGCTCAAAAGCCCCTACTGTTTAAGCCCAAACTGTCAGCATATCAACTGTTCTGGCTCCAGTCAGCAAGCACCTCCCAGATTGCACCTGAAGTCTGCTCTCCTGTTGCTAGGTATTTCTGAGAGAAACATCACACCCCTATAGTGAGCATCTGTGTAGATTCCCTCTCACATAAGCTCTTTGTGGTCTTTCTTTGTACCTTCCTTTACCCTGGTAAAGGCTCGGCAGGGAGGCTACTATATCCCAGTCCAAGTATCTGTAGTGCAGCTTCCTCAGAAACTCACACCCACTCCCAAGTAGAGTTCGAGTCCAACCTGCCCCATGTCCTCCACAGTGCCTGATACTGTTAGGTTTGGTTTGGTTTTTTCATTTTAGCATTCTGATGAACATGCAGTGCTCATGTTCTCACTGCCGTTTCCTTGAATGACAGAATATCCCTACATCTTCTTCTGCAAACTGTTAACAAGCAGTGGCCCCTATGTCTGTCCCTTTGCCCAAGCACTCCAAGGCGGCACCTGGGTAGAAGGTCTGGTGTGTAAACGACAGGGCTCATGTTCTATACTCTGACTATGCCTCTTGGTAGAAGGGAGCGGAGACACTTACTGCATAGCTGCTCAATGGTGGCCCACTGTTCAGACTTTTTCCATGTCTGTGCTAGCTCCTCATTTCTGGTTCTCACGGCTTCTAGCAGCAGGCTGATACTGTCCTGAAAGAAGCCACAAGGAGGGTTGCATTTTGCTCTGACTGAGGGAGAACACTCTATTTTTTTTTTCTCTTAACATCAATAACAACTTTCAAAGAAAATTGAAAAAGAATCTCAGAAGCTGTCACTGCAAAACACAAGATGCATTAGACTTGTCACCTTGTATTCAGATGGCAGAGCTGACCTTGAATCCAGAAGGCTGACCACAACCAGAAAACCCAGAGTTTCTCA
>CM052710.1:1317617-1329297 GCA_028551405.1 Uromys caudimaculatus | reverse complement strand
TGTGTGTGCTAGCTAGGTGTGTGTGTGCTAGCTAGGTGTGTGTGTGCTAGCTAGGTGTGTGTGTACTAGCTAGGTGTGTGTGTACTAGCTAGGTGTGTGTGTACTAGCTAGGTGTGTGTGTACTAGCTAAGTGTGTGTGTACTAGCTAGGTGTATATGTACTAGCTAGGTGTGTGTGTACTAGCTAGGTGTGTGTGTACTAGCTAGGTGTGTGTGTACTAACTAGGTGTGTGTGTACTAGCTAGGTGTGTATGTACTAGCTAGGTGTGTGTGTACTAGCTAGGTGTGTGTGTACTAGCTAGGTGTGTGTGTACTAGCTAGGTGTGTATGTACTAGCAAAGTGTGTGTGTACTAGCTAGGTGTGTATGTACTCCCAGCAAGAGAAAAAGGATAGCTACTGGCTGCCGGATGGAAACACCCTGGGAAGGACAGCTCTATGTAGTCACCTTAGGGAAAGAGGTGGAGTTAGTCTGATCAAGGTCAGATGACTTGTTCCTATTTCCTTTGCATTTCTGTGGATCTCAGGCAAAGAAAGACCATGGAAACAGGACTCTCAAGCTGTGAAAACCCAAGGCATGCACACAGGATTCCTGGTGGGACCTGCTGCCCTGATCTGTTCAGAGAGCACCTACCATCTGCAAAACATTCACAGTCACTTTCCCTTATGGTGTATCTCTAAAATGCCAAGTGTGCAATGGTGCAGGACCTGGAAGATGGCAAGACCTCCTGGGCTCAGGCCATTAACAGCAGCGGTTCATAAGGTGAGGGGGTTCAGGAAACCACAGAGACACTGGCTCTGAGGCTGTGCAACAGGGACGGTCTCAACTGTGGGGTCCCCAGGGCTCTAGGCTAGATAGAGGACATAGCTCATTCCCCTCTACTCTCCAGGTGATTCTCATTAACCAAACTGTCCTTCACCATGAAGGCTAAAGGTCAAATATCTCCATCAACAGTAAATAAAGGTCCCTAGTGAGGTGCTGTGGCCTGCACATTCTCACATGCTGGGCATGGGGTGGCTATCTCTCGACACCAAGCTTCACACCAGTCCTTGGGATCTGAGGAAAGAAAGCAAAGGGCAGCAGAGCTGATACCTGCAGCGGCATGACTTCATTGGTGACCAGAAACAGCAGGAGATGGAAGTCGGAGATGGTATCCAAGAACACGGATGAGGTATTCTGGGACAAGTAGGTGGCCAAACTATGGAAGTCCTAAGGGATGAGTCAAGAAGGAAAGAAAAAAAGTTTATCCCAAATCCCTAGCATTAAACCAAGAAAGAGTGCTGTCTCCTACTAAACAAATACATAGTAAACAATGGAGATACACTATCCTGTTTCAATAACCACCAAGGAACTGCAGAAGAGGTGCAGAGACCACAGGACTAATGGGATTTTCCTGCCCAGGGAAGACCTAAGCACAACTGACCCAGGTATGTAAGTGGGTTCAGATCCAAGACATTGCTCAGGTAAACAGAAATCATCCCTTACCTACCCTGGCTGTTTGTACCAGGCTGGCCTTGAAATCAGAGAGATGCCTGTCTCTGCCGCCTGAGTGCTTGGATTAAAGGCCTGCACCATCACACCTGGTAAGGGCAGCTTTTAAACAACCAGACACATGTGAGAGGACTACCGGGGGTATCTCAAAGGTCTGCCAAGTACCTGGGATGACCCTGCACCCTCAAGCATCTGACATCCCTGGACAGACAGGCTGTGAGGAACCACAGCAGAAGTAATGCTCCAGCTGTTCCTCAGCCAAGCCTATCCTGAACTACTGCTACCATGCAATCCTGAAAACACACAAATACACTGACTGTTGTACTAGGCAGTGATGAAAACTCAGGCCCGGTTAGACTGGAGGGCGGCACAAAGGGTGGGGTCGGAGACACGAACAACAGAGCCCATCAACGCCATGCGCCAGGCCATGGGGGACCCACAGGAGCTTGACGGACCCTACAAGCCAGGAGACAGCAAAGGAGGGCCGACTGACAGGAACTAAGACTGTCTGCATCGGTATTGTACAAGACATTAACAAAGAAACAGAGAAGGCTTGGTAGACAACAAAAGCGATAAACAATACTGGAAACATCAAGAAGCCAAGTGAGAATGGTTCTGACAGGCCTGGCCCGCGGGCTCCAGAGGACTTGAGCACAGTTACCTACTGTCTAGTAAAACGGGGCGTCCAAGTGACCGACAATACCCAGAACAGAGCCTAACGGGACGTGTCAGATAATGCATCAAGGGGGTGTGAAAATGGCACTTTTTGGGAAAATCAGACCAATATTAGATAAAAATTAGAAATTCCTTTAAATTCTGTCTCTAAGACAAAAAGCTTACCTGTGTTTCACCCAGTACATCCCGGTTTTCAATAGGAAACGGATTTTGAGAAATAGAAAAAGTGTAAACTGGATCCTTGGGGAAGGTGGTTGTGATCTAAAGGACAACAACAAAAAGACAGACTGTAACACTGTGCCGGAACAGGCTGCACACCTCTGCTTATGCAAGAGTCTAGGCGCCCAGTCAGAGCCCATAAGCTGTGCTGAAGGAGACTGTCATCCTCAAATAACCACCCTCAGACCCTGGGAACATAAACAGGTGTGTGTGTGTGTCTGTCTGTCTGTCTGTCTGTCTGTCTGTCTGTTTCCATGGCTGTCCTTGAATGCACAGATCTGCCTGTCTCTGCCTCCCAAGTGTAATGCGTGCATCTTACTGAGCTCACAGGTGAGCAGCTCCTGGCTGTTCAGTGGCTGCATGACACCTAATGGCAGCACTGTACATGTGTATGGCCAATTCATCCTGGTCAATCAGGGGACTACAGAGGGAATGGAACACACAAAAGCAAGAGGCGGACTAAAGGCATAAGATTCTCAATACTGTGGGTGGAGGCAAGTGTAGAGTCAGCCAGTCCGGACCTAAGAACCACCCGTGACCTCCAAGAGGCTCCAGGAGCCCGATCCATGAGATCCACAGTGTTGCAGGGAGGGATGGCAGTCATGGCAGTTGTTCTCCCCCAAGGTGAGTGAATGGAAGTCCTTTGATTCCAGCATGCTTTAGTTAATGGCAGAGGACATTTAAAATCTAACATGTAATCAACAGAAGCCTCAGGGTCACTGGTGAATGTGCAGGAATCAATACAAACACAGGTTGTATTCCTGCTGGCAAAGGCCTCTTCCCCACAAAAGCACCCAAGTGCAAGTTAGCAACACTTCTGTCTGACATACTTCTCTCTGCACGTGGCACTAGCATCATCAGGTCATACCAGTTCCAGATATAGAGTAGCTATTCTGACTCCTGTGGGACCAGTCCTAAAAGAATGAAAATGTTGCTCTGGTCGCCGTGATCTGTTCTCTACATCAGCAAAGGCAGCAGGCTATTTCTGGATTCAGCTCTGCCAATGTCAGCACTCAATAAGGACGAGCTGAACCATCAGATGTATCAGAGATGAAAGGCCCTTCACAGCAGTGAGGCCAAGGGTGTGGACCTGCGCCATGTTCTGGTGATATGGCCTCAGGTTACTGTCTAAGAAACACGACTGGATTGTCTCCCACACGAGGCACTGAGTATGGGACTGACAGCACCGTTCCAGCATGCTTGAACACTGAACAGTGCAAATAACCATGCTGTGAGCAAAAGCCTGGGGATACTTAAGTCTCTTCTTTTGGAAGTCAAAAACAGGAGTAGAATGTAACTATAGAATATTTACTAGTATTTACCATTAATCCAGAGTTATTGTGGTACACACCTGTAATGCAGTTACTCAAGAGGCCAAGGCAGGAGATCCTCAGTTTGAGGGCTGCTGGGCAACTAAGGGAAAGCCTACCTCCAAATAATGAAAAATCAAACAGAAATGAATAGGTGTGACTCAGGAAGGTACTCTCCCTCTAAGGGGGTGGGTGCTCCCTTTAAGGGGGTGGGTGTGCTCCCTCTAAGGGGGTGGGTACTCTCCCTCGAAGGGGGAGGGTGCTCCCTCTAAGGGGGTGGGTGCTCCCTCTAAGGGGGTGGGTGCTCTCCCTCTAAGGGGGAGGGTGCTCTCTCTAAGGGGGTGGGTGCTCCCTCTAAGGGGGAGGGTGCTCTCCCTCTAAGGGGGTGGGTGCTCCCTCTAAGGGGGAGGGTGCTCTCCCTCTAAGGGGGTGTGTGCTCCCTCTAAGGAGGGGGGTACTCTTTAACCTTGAAAGAGGCCCTGAGAGCCTTTTTCAAAGCCCGTGGTGGCTCCGGGGATCACTAAACTGATCCAGTTCCTCTACATGTGTTTACGGCTGGCTAACCCTGCTCAGACTGTCCTGGGTTTATCCTTTTACCTTGGGGAACAGCCAACCTGAGGTTTGGGGTTAATTCAGCATGCAAATACTGCTGTGATAAGGCTATCCTACTCTCAAACTTAAGAGCAGCAGACATTCAGAGTGAAGTGACTTACGCCTTTAATCCCATAATTAAGGAGGCAGAAACAGGCAGGTCTCTATAAATTTGAGGCCAGCCACAGCTACATAACTGAGATCGTGTCTCAAAAACAAAACAATAACCCCTCCCCCAAACAACAAATAAGCAATTAAAAACAACAAAAACCCAGCAGATATGCCAGACATTGAGGCTCACACTTCTAATTGAAGCGCTGAAGAGGTAGAGGCCAGTGAGGGCTATACAGCATGACCCTGTCTTAAAAAAGGGGTCTGGGGGAGGGAGAGGCAGACAGCCCTAGTCCAGACCTATACTACCTCTGGCACAGAGAAAGAGCTAAACAGCACTCTTTGGACAACTGATCTAAGGTTCGCCCAGTCCTCATTTTCAGAGACAGAGGATGTGGTACTAGGGTAGAATGTTCTCCAGCAGCCCAGAGCTGCTGAGAGCTGTGGGAGCTGCTAGGGTGAAGGGAAGCTTAGGAAACTCATTCTAAACCATGCCGACCCCTCCATCAATCTGCTTTCATCTAATTACACCCCAGGTAGTATAGTAACAGATGCCTTTATGGCCTAGGTAATAAATATGTTCTCAGGAGCTGTCAACTGAAATAGAGCTTCAGTGCGCTAGGCTCAGGGGGGCACACTGTTCCAAACGCAGTAATATTTTATTGCCTGAATCACACACCCATCCTAAGTCCAATGCAGCCTAAGGAGACACTCTGGCACAGCAGTGATGTAGAGAATGAGCCAGCTCAACCCTCTGGACAGAACCCTGGCAGGGAGTGACGCTCCAGCTGCTATGAAGTCACCAGGCTTTATCCTGGAGTACTCACCGCCCTGTGGCCAATGGTAAGGATGTGTCTGTGACCATCAAATCCTCTAGACATTCTGAGAAGACACAGCAGAGCCGGCTCTTCTTACCTCCCTAGAGCTTTGTCCAGAACAACACTGGCCTTCCCTACTCCCAGGAAACTTGATAGATTGGCCCCCAAGAGTACGACTGCTCTGCCAGGCATGGCAGCCCCTGCACCTCCTGGACAGTGGGCAGCTACCAGTCAATTCTAGATATACAGGACTGTTCAGACACCCTTGGGACTCAGTCTCATCAATCACTGCCTTTCAGAGGCCACAGGGTAGAACTGGAGGCAGGTGTCTTTTGCTTGTACTTTAGCATGAGAAAAGTTAATTGTTAATTGTTTAAACTGTGAAGTTTCTGGAAACTTGGGACTTGATAATCAAGAAACAATCCTGTGGCAGTGGGACTCAAACCTCCCTGGCTTCCTTCCCGAGTGGCTATCATCTGGGAGTCCTGACCTTCATGGGGACTATGATACCGGCCTGTAAGTGTGAGTACAAAGGAGTACTTACATCTATAATGAGATACTCCACAGGCAGGGGACGGGCCAGCTGGGTGATCTCATTGCCAAACTTGTCTATGTCCTGAAACAAGCAAAAGTCAACATGTGAGAGAAGGTGAAGTGACAGTGTGCTTTCTACATCAGTTTCTACTTTTAAATATTATTATTACTATTATTGTTATTTTGGTTTTTCGAGACAGGGTTTCTCTGTGTAGCCCTGGCTGTCCTGGAACTCACTCTGTAGACCAGGCTGGCCTCGAACTCAGAAATTTACCTGCCTCTGCCTCCCGAGTGCTGGGATTAAAGGCGTGCGCCACCACTGCCCGGCTATTATTAGTTTTTTTATTATTATTTTACAAAATAGCATCTCAGGAACTTACTACATGGACCATGTTGGCATTGAACTTGTAGCACCCTGACTCTGCCTTGCCAGGGCTGGAATTACAGGAGCACATCTTTATGCCCCTTTCTCTTAAGATACTATGATTTGGCTAGGTGTGATAGCACATGCCTTTACATGCAGCACTTGGTATGCCAGGTAAGATCTCTGTGACTTCGAGGCCAGCCTGGTGTACATTAGTAAGGTCCAGGACCTGTCTCCAAACAAAATGTACATTTTTTTTTTTTTTTTAAAGATTTATTTATTGCCGGGCAGTAGTGGCGCACGCCTTTAATCCCAGCACTCTTTGGGAGGCAGAGGCAGGCGGTTTTCTGAGTTCGAGGCCAGCCTGGTCTACAGAGTGAGTTCCACGACAGCCAGGGCTACACAGAGAAACCCTGTCTCGGGGAAAAAAAAAAAATATTTATTTATTTTATGTAAGTACACTGTAGCTGTCTTCAGACACCTTTTCTTCTTGCTCCAGTCCCACTTGCTGTAGCTGTCTTCAGACACCCCAGAAAAGGGCATCAGATCTCATTACGATGGTTGTGAGCCATCATGTGGTTGCTGGGATTTGAACTCACGACCTTTGGAAGAGCAATCGGCACTCTTAACAGCTGAGCCATCTCTCCAGCCCCAAAATGTACATATTTTTGAAATTATTTTCCCTGCATTGTTCTTTAGAACTCTATTTTATGGCCTTGACCTTAGAGAACAACCTGTCCTGTCTGTTCCTGGGGGTACTTCTTAAGGGAGAATACAGGAAGCACCCCATCCAACTATAACCTGGTACCAAAGATGTCTGAAAACAGCCTGCAGGTTCTTCCACAGTCACTCAAAGTCTCTTTCTTAAAAACCCTTACACCTCTGACAACTGGACTTTATAAAAACTCAGTACATACACAAAATAAAGACATGTAAAAAAAAAGTGTATATACACACACACACACACACACACACAGAGCACACATGCACATGCATGCATACACTCACATACCAGCAATATGTCAAATTCTAAACTTGCTTTACTCTGTCAGATGCACAAAACATAAAGTTTAATTATGGGAAAAAATGGTCAACATATGTTCATTAATCATAAAATGACAATTAGATGTGATTTATGTCAAATGTGCTGAGTTCAAACAGAGCTCTAGGAATGAATCCCTAAGAACTGGTGCTCTTTATGAAAAGATCCTACAAGGGTCTTCTCTATCTAAGTCATCAGTTAACGTCATCCGTTGTGCCGTACATAAATGTGTTGGTAATTCCTAATTATAGGTCCTTACATAACCGTTTGTTTATTGAAGCCCTCAGACCCAAACTGTTTGCCAACCATATGTTCCCAAGGTGTGCCATAAGGCCACTCCCAGCACATCTCCACCTTTCAGGGACCTCAGAGAGCCAGGCTATCTTTGAGACAATCATTGCCCTACCAAGAGAGCTGGCCCAAGGGTACACGTACACACACACACACACACACACACACACACACACACACACCCCTGTATCAGTCCATGCAGCACCTATGTTACAAGTGTGAGTTTAGTTCTTTCTTCATGTCAAACAAGGAGATATCATGCTCCTGCAATACCTACTAGATTCTGCCTGCTTCCTGTGAGGGTTATGACCTTCCACTGACCTGGGGAAGGGTCACATGTTTTTCCCTACACATATGATCACAAGGTCAGGACAGCCTCCATGTTCTGTGCTTCTGCTATGACTGACCGTGGTCCCAAAAATGCGGGCCTACTGAGGGGGGTCTTGAGCCTCTGAAGAGACAGTTTCTTGATGGAGACAGGGTAGGAGGCAGGAATCAAACCCAATCAAACTAAATCACCATTCCCAAAAATACATGCTTGCCCCTACAAGAAATAACCTGCAACATCTCACACATAATTAGCCCATCTGGAATTCATCTTCCAATCTAATTAAACTCTAATATGCAGAAACATTTTCCCAGCACCTGTTCATTCTAATCTTCCCCTCCAGGGAATTTTCTTGTTAAGCCCCCACCCTTTCTTCATGTAGTGCTATTCTCGTTCAAACTTAACTACCCAACTGTACCTTTTCTGCTCACCACAAAAATAAAGGTGTTGTAACTCCCATTTTTTCCTAGGGGAAAACAGGGTAACTTGTACAACCCCCCAACCCCCATGCCTTCACTCAAATGCTTTTGCCAGCCAGTCCCTAGTCCTACACACAATTTTAAAGGCAATTACTTTTTATGGGCCTTAGCAAATGTCAGACAGAATACACTAGAAGGAAGACATCTTAATTCTAAGTTTGACAGCTGCCAAAGTGTCAGCAGTTTTATCTACACCTAGAGTGAGACACAGGAAAGTGAGAGACCATGGTCACAAACGCCTTACTGCCTACTGCGGTCCATGTCTGCAAGCACTGGTGCCATGGTGCTGTGGTCTTGACACGAAAAGAAACACAGACACTGACGTCTGTTATCCCAGCCAACACAGGCTTTGAGGCTTGGTGAGTGACTCACTGACAGTTGGTATCACCCTGCGTTAGATGGAGAGATGAACCCCTAGCATGCTGCTGCTCCATTAACGACTGGTAGGGCAGGTAACTAGCAGCACTGATCTGAGATGCACTCAGAGCTCTTGTGCTCTGACAGGGACAGGGAGCCCCACTCACAGCGCACCTGCAGGATGCCTGCCAGAGATAGCCGAAGCAACAGATGGTGCTCCTCGGGCACCTGCCAGGTTGGATTCTGCACGTCCTGGTCTGTCTGCCCCTCTCAACTGCACATGACAGGCACTGCCCTTGTCCCCACTGCATGAGAAATGATAGGCTGCTGTGATCGGCTAGCCCAGCAAGTAGCAGATAGTAGAGCCAGTGTGTATAACAGGGAAGAAAATCTGGGAGAACACAGGATCATTTAATATATGGTAGCATTTAACAAGTATCTTTAATACTGAAAATTCACCTCAAGAGTTAAGTAGTAGTGTGCACGAGGAACTAGTTCTAAGACTGCTCACATGGGCTCCACAGTCACTTCCACTGTGCCGTGTATACTGCACCCAGCCTCAGAACAGAGCTCATGGACATTAGCAGTATTCTTTCTTCTACCCCTTGGAGGGAATGATGTAGCCCGGGCCACCTGTCAGCACAGCTCACAGCATCACTCCTTCCAGAGAGTACCACCTTTAGGTCCCTTCACGACCGGCACTGGCAGGGCAGTGTCCTCAGATTTGCCCAATATGTTCCTTTAGTTTTCCTTCTCTCACATGCGTCTGGGGAACTATAACCTGTACTTCCTGTGCAGACACACTGGAGCTTCGCTCTTCTCGCTTGCCTGAGCTTTTCTCAGCCTCATTGACAGCTGACAACTGGTTCCTATGCCAGTCCAGAGCAGCTTCAAAAATCAGCCAGCTGGGCATGGCAGTGCACACCTACCACTCAGGAGGCCGAGGCAAGAGGACCCCATGCCTCTGCTTAGACAGAAATACCATGTCTTCAAAAACAGGAGATGTTGGTGCCTGGTCTCACTGTCCTTCCACACAGACCCAGTACACTGTTCCAGAAAACGCATGCTCACCAAACCAAAAGGCAGGCTTGTTCCTGCTCCTCACTGGGTCTGTCTGTCTGTCTGTCTGTCTCTCTCTCTCTCAGGAACGATTTTTGGGGGAGGGTCCATCAATCCTTGGCCGCCGCCTTCCTCAAGGCTGCCAGCACGTTGCTCAGCTCCTCCCACTTTCTCTTGGCACAGATGTGCGTGCCCACCCTCTTCTTGATGAACTTGAGTGTCTGCTTGTCCTCAGACACTCTGAGTGACTCCATGGCAAGCAGCCAGTAGGGCGTGAAGCCGCACACCTCCGGATCATGTTTCGCACGAGCTTGGTGTGCTTGTGCTGGCTGTGTCTCAGCTTCCTGACGTTCTTCATCACCATGTGGCCCCTGTTGAGGCCCATGGCCATTGGGTAGTGCAGGGCCATGGCTGCAGCTCTCCGATGGCAGCTGGGACAGGAGGCTCACTGGGTCTCTTAAATGCCTCTAAATCACTTTGGAAAGTTCGGTGCTATCTACAGCATTGACTAAGGTCCTTAACTCCACAGGGGACAAAGGATAGACCTTCTACAACAGAGATCTCTTCCTCAACCATACTGTCACAGCCTACCTGTCCAGCGCAGCAGGCACGGGTGCTGCCCCGGCCCTCTGCTCTGGCCCACCTCACTAAGACCTCTAGAATCTGATACTTGCCTGCTAAGTCTCCTCTTCTAAATGATATCTGATAGGAATACTCCCAAACCACCTTCCACCTCTCTTTCTGTGGCCTGACATGTCCACCAACAACCGTACTGGAAAGACTGCCTTTCTAGATGCAAATACAGTCCCCCTAAAAGTGAACCTTGCTTGGCCTCAGCTCACCTCATGCTCTTTCGAGTCTCAGCTCTGATGTGCCTGCCTGCTCTATAAGGACCATCACCCAACTCTTAAAGTAAAAAAGTCGAGGTATAACTTGCTGATGGTTTCAGGCCCAAGTGCTCAGCAAACAGTCTCTATAAGAAGAAGGGCAGGACTGGAGAGATGGCTCAGTGGTTAAGAACACTGACTGTTCTTCCAGAGGTCCTGAGTTCAATTCCCAGCAACCACATGGTGGCTCATAACCATCTGTAATGGGATCTCATGTCCTCTTCTGGTGTGTCTGAAGATAGCTACAGTGAGAGAGAGAGAGAGAGAGAGAGAGAGAGAGAGAGAGAGAGAGAGAGAGAGAGAGAGAGAGTGTGTGTGTGTGTGTGTGTGTGTAAATAAAATAAATAAATAAATCTTAAAAGAAGAAGAAGGGCAGCCTGGCTATGGTTACTGTTGTTGATATGAGTGCATGGGGCAAAGAAACCTAAGGAACATGAGATGGGAGCTGTATGCAGACTTCTTGTACATTTAATATTTCTGGTTTTCTAGTAAGCAGATGTGTGGTTTTATTTTAGTGGACATGTTCCATACGTTAACTTAGGAAAGTCTGGTGAACATGAGCCTTAAGGGTTATGACCAGGAGGATTCTCTGGCTTGTTCCTCTATCAGTCTTGATACATCCTGCATAGATTTTAGGTCTACACATCTCCACCTCTGATCTCCCTTGCTGACCTGTCTCTAGTGCCCAACACCCCATGAGTGAGGCTCCTCACGTGAGTGGTGCTCCTCACAGCTCTCTAGTCTCTGTAGTGTGCACTCACTTCTCACGCTACTTCTAGCAGTGTATAAACAAAACCCTCTAATGAGATTTTGAGGGCCATTTTGCATATGGCCACTCTGTTGCTTTTACTTTGAATCACATGCAGCCAAAAAGGCCGGGCAGTGGTGGCGCACGCCTTTAATCCCAGCACTCAGGAGGCAGAGGCAGGCGGATTTCTGAGTTCGAGGCCAGCCTGGTCTACAGAGTGAGTTCCAAGACAGCCAGGGCTACACAGAGAAACCCTGTCTCAAAAAAAAAAAAGAGTATAACCTGATCTTCGGCTGGCTCCTCTGACCAGCCAGCCTGGTGACTTCATGACACATGGCCTCCTGTTGGTGGTGGTGACACACATCTATCTAGATTCTT